>JASSRZ010000072.1:20295736-20309378 GCA_032164315.1 Malacoctenus gilli
CACACACACACACACACACACACACACACACACACACACACACACACACACACACACACACCCACACACACACACAGTAGATATGGATGTCAAGATAGATCATTTAAATAATGAACACATGGGCAGTAAGAGACTTAATGGTGTATGAAATCCTCGGCTTGCTGTGCAGATGCTACCTGTCAAAGCTCCAGGCCCGTGTTAGCTGATGCTTTCTGTGGCGCTTAAGTTTTAATGACCCATAAAGAAGTGGCTGTAAAAGAAGAAGCCGCGTGGGCCCGAAGCTCCTGACTTAGAGCTCGTTGTATCAGTGTAACCAGGAATCTCAAAGCAGGGTTGTCAAACATGGGGCCTGTGGGCCTTGAGCAGTCAGCCAGGGGCTCCACCTCAGCCTTAAGGAAGTGTAGGGTTGCAGGGATTGTAAGGTACTGAATGTACAGAAGAAACAGAAACACTCTTCAGTGTTCAACTTTGTGACTGATTTGGTCATTACTGAAACTGATGATACAGAGGGAATTCTTCTTCATCTGGCCTTCCGTCAGCCTTTTTTCCCTTCAAGTTGGTTCCCCACTGGGAGCAGTGCCCCTCCACACCTCAATGAGAAGGACACTTCAACACAGCAATGGAAAGTATCAGTGAGTGAGCAGGATCAAAGGTCACGTGCCCATTATGAGTGTTATTCTATGTGGGCTTCAGAATATTACCAAGAAAAGATTCACAACTAAAAGAATAGGATGGAAGTAGAAACAGGAGTGAAGGATGCTAGAGTAGACACAGGATATATACTGAGTCATATTTTCCACTTTAAAGGGGCCATGACACAGCAGCATTAACTATTTCATGAGTTGATATGGCTGCATATGTCAATTATCAAAAGAATTAAAATGAAATATTTTTCACGGGGGATTTTCTTTGGGCTGGTCAGATTTCCCTTCTCAGCAAAAAAGGGTCGGTGCGGTCATGATGTGTGGCTCTGCCCGGAAACCAAGTTTTCATAATTTCTGATTGGCTACAACCTCAGCATTTACAAAATAAAAAATAAAAAAACGTGTGGGTAAAGGTGTGGTGCTCATCTCCGTTAATGGTGGTACAGAAGTTTTCTCTAAAATCAGTCCGTTGGAGAAGTCCAGCTTGAATTTCAACATGTTCAGGAAGCAGTCCTCAGTAAAGTGTACCCAACAAAGTCTCAAATCAGTAAGCTATTTGCTCGAAAGCGTGCTCTCATTGGAAAAATTAAAATATGTAGCAGACTAATCTTTATAGAATAAAATAGTGTTTTCTGATTCGACCACTTCTGAACAAAGACAGAAAGCTGACAGACCATGAACAGGGACTTTGATGCTCACTTTTGACATTTACATGGCCTCAGTAATGCACAGCAGGTTATATTATACCCCTAAAACCCCAGTGACCAAGTGAATTTTGATGTCATGGCCCCTTTAACCATTTAATAATCAGCTCCTGCATTTGTTAGAAAAGTTCCAAAAAGATTTTCCTACATTCATGGTTACTCAGAATTTGCTCTAAGCTTGGTTGAACTACCTTCTTAATGATTTTTCCGTTCCCTCAGTTATAGCTATTACTTATTCATTTTCACATTACATATCATGATTTATTGAGAATAATCATTGGCTATGACTGTGGAAAAAATCGATCAAGTTTACACTCAATCCACAGCACTAAGGCAAATACATCTATCCAGAACTTTCTTAAAAGCTCACCAAAAGTTGGATGCTATCACTGCGGAGGGCACAGATGAGAATCAGCGGACACATTTGTCTTCTACACTCTGTACAAGTGCCACAATCAGATTAAAGAAGGGCCTGATTACAGCATCACTCATGCTTTCTGAAGGGGAAAAGGATCAGATTGGGAAATTATACATGCAAAAGTATTATTAAGGCACACCTTCGAATTAATGATTGATAGCAGTTTAAGATTAGCTCACCTCCCATTAATGCACAATGATTGTTGGAAGGTGAAAAAGCTGTTTTTTTATATGAGGAACCAAACGTGGCTGCCAAGTCACCTTTGAAAAAACTTAAGGTTAGTCGTTCCAGCTCACCACCTCCAAGAGTTTAACAAGGCGCCTGCTATTTAAGGCACAACCTTCAAATATTTAAAACAATCCACTGGGAGCATACTGTTTGTTTAGAAAGTGATACGTCCATTTGTCAACCTAATTAAGTGCCAGGTTTATATCAAGAGTAATGCAAGTAGTTCAGATATTTGCGGACATTCGCTACACTATTTTCATCCTGAACATGCGTCAACACTGCACCTGTGGAGTGCTAAAAATACACTCTCATGAACGTCCACCATTCAGAAAAATGCTGGAGATCTTCGTGGTGGCAGGCAGGGCATGGCTCTAAGGTCATCTCAACTACAGTCATGGCCAAAAGTTTTGAGAATGGCTTCTTTGCTGCCCTCCTTGACACAAGGCCTTCCTCCATAAGTCTTCGCCTCACTGTGCCTGCAGATGCACTCCAGTTGGCTGCTGCCATTCCTGAGCAAGCTCTGCACTGTGGTGGCCCAATCTTGCCACTGAAACAACTTCAGGAGACGGTTCTACTGCTTGCTGGACTTTCTTGGGCACCCTGGAGCCTGTTCGCCAAAAACTGATTGTCTCTCCTTGAAGTTCTTGATAGACGGTTGTCTGAGGTGTAAGCTTACTTACTGCTATAAGCTTCCCTCTAAGGCCCTTTTTGTGCAATGCAATGATGGTTGCATGTGTTTCCTTACAGGTAACCATGGCTCACAGATGAGGAACAATGGTGTCAGGCACCGTCTTCCTTTTAAAGTGTGTCCAATCACTCAATTGTGACTAACTAATGTTAGCTGGTTCTTTTCTGGTAGGGCTGAAATGAGGTGTAAATGTGTTTTCGTGATAAAGTTCATTTTGAAGGCAAAGAAGGTATTTGCAGTCAATTGCAGTTGAGCTGAGCACCCCTCATAACAGTCTGGAGTATATGCAAATTGCCATTATAAAAACTGAACGAGCAGGCTTTGTGAAAATTAATTGTGTCAATTTCAAGTCTTGGCCACGACTGTACATTACAGACATCCAAAAGGTGACGAAATGAATGAAACAGGCACCAAGGAAAAGTGTTTGTCAAGCAACGCGTCTGTGAAGCAAAGCTGGGAAACTGCGTTCGTTGTTACCACCAACTTGCTCTTCAGTCACTCAAATAAGTGTGCAATGGGGGGTTACCTGAGGTCATATCCCGGGAAGTGTGGTCTGAACTTGTCACAGAGAATGAGAATAAAACACCATCCAGACGCTACAGCTCAAACCAGGGTAGACTTCAACAAGCAAAGGGTTTTATTTTGAAGGTTCCTGCACTGGTAAGTATGGTCGCTGGCAATTGAGATTGGATTGATTGATTTGAAGCCAAGGCTTCTGACCTTGCTACCTATTTGGCAGCAGCTTCGTCTTTATAAGAGACAAGTCTAACTGGAAAAATCACATTGCTTCATGGTTTTATCAGCAAAAACAACACATGGATAAAAATTGCAGACTACTTTTATGATAGGATGTGTGAATACACAGTCAGTGGATCGAGCTGGTGAAGTAGGAGTCTGTAGGCCAGTGGTTTTAAAACATGGTCTGTACTTCACTTTATTGTTTTGGCAGTTCCACTGCCTTTTATTACAGCCATATGTGGATACTACAGAACAACAGAATCACTCATTGTTTTTGTACAGAATCCACTAATGAACTAAAGTAAAACACCACAAGTTGGAAGCAGACCTCTGGTCAGTTCCCTTGAGGTTACACTCAAAATGGAGGCTAATTTAATTATTAGATTACAGGTAGTCTGTCACTCTAAGCACTTAAACACACTTCAAACTAACCCCCGACGCATGTCTGTGTGTTGATCTTAGATAGACATCACTCAGATGTTTCTGTGCATTTTGCTGCTTTTGCAATATGAATGATTTCTGGAGGAACGAGGTTTTGCATCACCCCCCCCCCCCCCCGGCTCTTCACAGGGAGGGAAAATCCCAATCCGATGGACGGCGCCGGAGGCCATCGCCTACAGAAAGTTCTCTTCCTCCAGCGACGTGTGGAGCTATGGCGTGGTTATGTGGGAGGTGATGTCATACGGAGAGCGGCCATATTGGAACCTCACCAACAGAGACGTGAGCGATGTTTTTGTTTTTTGGCGTATGGACACGTTTTGTTCAAGTGAGCAATAGAATTTGATGGGATGTTTGGCACTCTTCCCCTTACTTGTTACAGGTTTGCTTCATTTTTGTGTAAACCTCCCCTTTTTGTCATGTCTTAGGTTACATTCACGTAGAATCCAATTCTGAGAATCTCAATGTACACAAGTTGTGCAAATCTTACATTTTCTTAAATCATCTTGCAAGCCATATTAGACCCTCCAGAGTGGCCAGTTTGGGTCTCATTCAAAGGGATTATAAACGTGTCTGGTTGCAGCTTCCAGGCCCTTAAAACGGCATGTTTGAGTCCCGTTAACGAGTTGCTGTCAGGATGGCATCCATTGACATCACTCCCTAGCCAATCAGCGGCTGACAATCTGTTGGCATCACGCCTGCAGATTAATTTCAGCTCCTTTTGAACCTGATTTGCCAAGCTGGTAGGAAAAAGTCTGGTTGCAGGTATTACCACCAAAAGGAAGAGCCCTAAAAACTGAGAGGGAGTTGAGACAAGTTGGCCCCCACTAGAGTTGCTTTTTGCATCCTAGCAGTGCGGAGGCAAGCCTCGCAAACGGCTTAATTCATGAGTTTTAAAACTGTTTCATCCTGTAAACCTTGTTTGTCACTGACCACCTCCCCCCCACCAAACACACACACACACCTTGTTGTGGTCTCACGCCTGTTTATCATGCCCGCACACATGCAGGTGATCAAATCGGTAGAGGAGGGCTACAGGCTTCCTGCTCCTATGGGCTGCCCCGCTGCTCTTCACACGCTCATGCTGGACTGCTGGCAGAAGGATCGCAACGAGAGGCCACGTTTCTGCCAGATAGTCACCGTTCTTGACAAGTTAATCCGCAACCCGGAGAACCTGAAGTCCATGGAGACACTTTGCAGGTGGGTGAGCGCTCGCAAAGATGCCAGTTTGCGGAAGAGCTACGTGTCACTCACATCCTCGAAGTCCTTCGATTCAATTTGGGCAGGGGGGGGGGTTTGCAAACAGTTAATCAAATATTGGTTTATGTGATTAGCGGATTAAGCTGCAAATTAAAGTGGGTGCTGCCTGTGAGGGCTTGAGACAAGGATTTCCTTGACATTGTACGGTGACAGACTGTTAGGGCTACTAAGTAGGCATCCCGGTAAGGGAGACGGAGTGAATCCAATTTCGTTCCATTCGCTCTCCAACATGGGTGTGGCAAGACCGAGTTAGAGCCGCAGAGTTTCCAGCTTAGAGTTCCCCTGGCGGGATGAGGCGAGTGGGTGTGTTCGTTCTCCAATAACCTTGTCCACAACGGACGTGCAGTGTTGTGAAGTGAAACCCCTGACTGTCATATTGACATTGATCGACGGCGAGTCTGGGCGCAGGTATGGAGGCTGTCTGGGCCGGAGCCAGACCGGGTTACACTCCTCAGCGCAGAGTCAGGGGTACTGCAGAGTCAGCAGTGCGTGGAGGGAACTTCATTGGGGGGGGGGTTGACACTTCTCCCTGTATTATCTACCCAAAGCAGCTATCCTGGAGCCACGAGCCACCACCTCTTCTCTATCATTTTAGCTGCTATTGATTTGCTGTCTGGGATTGCATTTCAAAGCTCTCCTTTCTTCCTTCCCGCCTCCTCTTCCAGTCCCCCCCTCCACTCACATTTTCAGACTACACTCATTCTCAACTCTCTCCAGCTAATCTTTTTGTCCCCCCATTCATCTTCTTCCCCCTTCTCTCTGCCAACCCACCGCCATCCGTCTCTCTCTAGTTTAAGCAGTCCTCCGCTGATGGAGAGAGCTATCCCCGACTTCAGTAGCTGTAACTCAGTGGACGAGTGGCTGGACACCATAAAGATGGGTCGCTACAAGGACCACTTTGCAGCGGGGGGGTACCACACTCTGGGACATGTCATTAGCATGAACCAAGGGTGAGTACTGAGGAGGGCCATACCAGCTGGAGGAGATGCTGGTGGTGGTGGTGTTGGGCTGGTAGCACTAATCACTAAGTTTGCTGACCCTTTCAAACACTTCCGAACAGTTTAGTTCATGCAGCTCCACATTTCACCTGGTGTGTTTTTTTTTGTTTGAAGGGGGGGGGTTGTTCCACTGAGCTAAGTGATCCTATTTGATTGTCGGAATTTAGTGCCTGAGAGATTCATTTGGAACAGGGGTATCAAACATGCAGGCCAGATCCAAAGCTCATTTCTCATAAGAATAATGCAGTGATGGGTGATGACTTCAGCATCTGCAAATGAACCTTCTGTAATCTTACAAACTGGAGGGCGACAAACTTTCTGCAAAAAGTAAAATAACCAAGAAGATTTTGTATGTATTTCAATTAAAGCTATACTTACCAATAAACGTACCCGTTATTTTATTTTTTTATATTTCTGATAAAAATCTGACAAATCATTCAATTCAGTCCGAATCTTTTATTGGGTGCGTTCCGAACGGAGTCCCTGCAGAAGTTCTCACGCAGCTGGCATCGGCTCCATCTATCAGATAAATGAGAACCCGCCTTCATACATGGGGGAAAGAAAGCTTTCACAAGCAAGGAGGACTATCGATGTTTCGCAGCTGGCTGGGCTGGGCTGACCCGGAAATGCGGCATCTTTAACAACTGTTTTAGTTGGGAGAAATAAGTCGTGTTCTGGTGATCAACTTTATGTGAACAACGGCTAACACGAGCAGCTGCATCTTCTGCTAAACACATGCATTTGTGACAGAAAGTGTCTGATTGCATTCTTGCTCTCCCGATCACTAAAAGCTTCACTGACAATGTTCTTCGCAAATCCATAGAAAGAAATATCTGGGTCTCCTGTCTTGCTGTCACTCCCAGCTAAACAGTTTACGATGTGATCTCGGATGGCTTGAATAGAGTCGTTACAGCACCACAAAGTGTTGGCGCTCTGCTGCTGTTCACAGCCACTGCGTCCTGAGCCAACTGTGGCTGTGTTAGAAGGGAGGTGGGACTTAGGATGGAGGTGGAAAGCTAGGTTGAGGTGCGCCGTGCAAGATAGTTAAGTATAGCTTTAAATCAAAAGGACATTTCAAAAATGGCACAGGAAAAGGCTATCTATGGCAGAGAAAGTTACGCTTCTGGACATGCAAAAGGACAGTAGAAGTTATGTGGCTATAGGGAACACAGTACTGTATAATAATTGTAAAAAAAGATGACTAATTCAAGGATTTCGCTTAGCACGGGTTCTTTTCGGAATGTAACCCCCCCCCCACACACACACACACACAATAAACAAGGCTTCACTGTAAATGTTTGGGGGGTTTTGCCAAGGCAAAAGGGAGCCACTACAAGGAGAGCATGCGGCTCTGCATGCGGCACAAGAGCCGCGGGTTGCCGACCCCTGGTCGAAGGAAACATTCCTTGCACTGCAACACATTCTACCTTTCATGTCAGTATTTTTCACGATGTATGTGTACTTTTTTAAACCTGGGTAACATCTGGAGTTTTATCTTTTTTGTTATCTTTAAGGTTATTTTGCTTTAATTTTAAAATTCAGGCCCAGTTTGGACATATTTGTGCTCCATGTGGCCAATAAAGCTGAATGAGTTTGACACCCCTGAGGTAGAACAAGAGAGGGGAATCAGGATAAGAAAATACTAGGTATAACAAAGTCTCACATTTTCTCACAGTAATTACTTCACCCCAAGTGTGATTGCCATTGTGCTGTTTTCTAACAATATTGTTGTTAATACATCAAACAATAGGGGCTTAACATAGTAGAAAAAGCAACAGAAACAGACAGAAAACCTGCTCTCCCCCAACGAGCATTACTAAAAGGTGTAATCAATGAAAGATCTCAGAGGTAGAGTCCTCCGTCCCCAGGGCCCAGCAGAACCTGGAAATAAATCATACAGAGTGCAAACAGACAATCTACTGATCCAAATCAGCACTTCCTGATGTGGCTAACTGAAAGGGTCCATAGCGACATCAATGAGTGGCTGCAGGCCCCAAGTCTCAGGAACACTATCAGGGGGGTTGGATGGTTGCAATAGATTTAGGGTACAGATGAAAGATGTCCAGTAGGTGGGAGCATAGGAAGGATGAGCCAAGGTAGCCAGAGCCGACACACAGCTAGGTCAAAACATCATAGACAGAGGAAGAAATGGGACTGATTTGAGTTTTGGAGGTGTAACCAGTAAATAAGTTTGAACTGTAAAAGGAGAGAACATCAACCTACCTCAACCTCTTTCTTCAAAAATATACTTTTAACAAAATGAATGTAAAAAAGCTTGCGCATGAGTCTAACATTTGTTGAAGAGCCATTTTTGAATGACTTCTTTCTCTCTGTCTTGTGGTTAGAGGTCTTGTTTATTTTCCTGCCAACCACTCCATCATCCCCTTTTCCAGTATATTTACTGATATGGTCACGAAAACATATATCATGGGCAAAGATTTTTCTGCTTGTGCATGGAATTTAACATCCTCTCAGTGATGTGACCGACACCGACATCTCCTTGTCCTGGTGCATGAAAGTGAGTTGCATATACACCCTGGCAGGAAAACCATTTGTTCTTTCAGTCAATGAACAAAAAACAAAAAAGAATGCAAGTCCAACAAGGCCAAATTGAAAACTGTGTTACAAAACTCTCCAAAACTGCAGGTCTTGTGGGTTGCTACTGGAAAAATGATAGACTCTGCCAGCAGGCTCATTAGTTTCAAGGTTGCAAAGAGTTTTGTGTCGATAGCCACATCACACCTGCAGAGGCCTTGTAGCAACAGTTTGTGGCCTTTAACTGAGAGAAACTCTTGATAATGAAAGTACACTCTGAAAAATTGAAAAGCAGTTTCTTTTACAGGTCAACAAAAAAAATGTTATGAATGACTCGAAATTTCTTTATGACAACTTTTAGCTAGATTTTCTTGATGTAAATGTTAGCTAAAGCCTGCTGCTGCCTCAGCTTGATGATTTCTGCAGTCTTCAACTGGGATTGTGATGTATAACCACCTTGTGAGCTTTGACTGCTGCAGGTATCGCTACCATCTGATGTCAAGTTCCTGGTTTCAGTGTTAAAGAAAGAAAATTGACCAAAATTCAGCCATTTATACAATTTAGATATAATTTAAAAAAAAAGATTTATTTCAAAAATATATTACTGGGGAATTCCATCAGAATAATTTACCTTTGTCCTCACAGAAAAAGTGCTTACTGACTTTGTGGCTCTCTGGTAATAAAAATCAAATGTATTTGGCCCTCAAACTGGTCAAAATTACCCATCCATGTTTTAACTCTGAGAGGCCATTCTTCATTGAAGACCCGCGGCCCCGTTCTCACGCCCCAAAGTGAGAACCTGGGCCTTCTTCCAGGCATCCTAATCACCTAACCATTTTTGACTTGTGTTTGTAGGGACATTCAGAGGCTGGGGGTGACACTTATGGGTCACCAGAAGAAGATCATGACCAGCGTCCAGCTAATGAGAGCACAGGTCCTCAACAAGAGCGTGCCGTCAGTGCACGTATAACTCCTCCAGGAAAGTCACTTTTTACTGGAAACCTGCAAACCCAGTCATCTGTAAGGCCGGGTGGGACTCCACCAGGAACGAGACGATATGACGGGCGAAGGGAAAGACACGAGTGAACTTTTCCAGACTTTTCCTCGAGGGGTAAATAAACATTGCGCAACTGGTTTTACTCGTGGAGGAAGTCAACGGGACTTCTTCGGGACAAGTGCAGCTTTTACTTTGATTTTTTTGACCCGATAATTTCCCGTTTTTAATGTCTCATTCATCAATGAAAGGACTGCCTTAAAAACCACAAATAGATTCCTTTTTATCGTCCACAAGAGGATAATTTATCAATCATGAATAATATTGAGGGGGAATTTGATTTACTGAACTGCGCAATAGCAAGAGAACGCAAAGTGATGGGGGATGTGACTGAGCCTCTGCAGACCTCCGGATGACATTCGCTGCCTCTCTCAGTCACGAGCTGGAGGAGAACAAGGATCAAGCCAGAGGAAAAAAAAAAACATAAGACAACTGAAGAAAAGAAACGCGAGATAGGGCTCACCTGAGTTGCCAGATCATCTCCACAGCGGAGAAGACCTATTTCACCCCAGGCTATTAATATCAACAACCAGGCACAACTCTCCACTGTCCAACCTTTGATGAATGACCCCAAGGAGAGCCCCCCCTGAGCCCTCTCCCCAGTTCCCTAGCTGCACAGCGCACAACTGCTGTACTCGCAGAAATGTATGTGAATCAGTTACGGTGCACTTTATTCTACAATCTCTCCTTGTCGTCCAGGTCTTGCAATTGTGTCACAAATCCCTCCCTGCAAAACCGTGATTCCTAAATGTGGGCTTTGGCCCCCTGCTTGGCCCCGTAGTTACTGAAGGTGGGCTGTGAGAGGTCAAATACAAAGAGTATACAAATAAATTTTAATTCAAGTTTGAAATCATATCAGACTCCACAGAGATACTTATTTCAATCAGATAGTGATGTAATATGAACATGGTTGGTTTCATTGCACGTCATCTCCATTCGCAGTGTGAAGTTAGTTTCCCATTGGGAGACGTGCTGTGACTGGGACGTGGACTTCAACTCGACACTGGAACAAAGGCTAAAGCTGAATGAGGGGGGGTCATGGAGTAGTGGATTGGAGAAATGAGGGGTGATGGTGGTGGGGGGTTCTGTTGGGAATAGCTGCTTTATCAAATCAAAAATTAACTGGAACCTTAACAATGTATATACTTATCTTATAAAACCGAAGAAGGAAAAAATAGAATATCCTTTATTGATAATCTTGGGGAATTTCCTGTGCGTTTAACACACTGTTATTAGTTCACCTTAACTACACATTATGGGAACATTGCTTACCACTACTAGGGGCCAACCCACATGCCAGTCCAGGCACTCAAACAACCAACCCAGTGAGAAGTCCGCTTTAACCAAATCAGTCGGCCAAAACTGCCCAGAAATACAAACTGGGAACACATTTAACCCTCGTTACTGAAACCACAAGCTACTTCAAGAGATTATTTTGTGACACGTTATAATAACTAGTGTCAAAAACAGCATAATGATTGCAAATTGGTTATTGATCATTTCAATTTTATGTGGTGAAGATTAAAAACACAGTGTTTTGAGCTGGAAGAGCCATGACATGAAAGACAATTACAAAGTCCAAACTTGTATTTGATGTGTTATTGACTAAAAGAAACATGTGAACTCCCTTTGTTTCCAAAACAAACTTATCCACATTTTCTACTGATTCCTGAATGTTCAGTACATTTTTAAAATACATTTTCTCTGAGACGTGTAGAAAAATGCTCCAACCAGAACAGGCATTGTTCTCATATGATATTTAAGAAAGCCAGAAGACGTCAACTATCCTGACATCTGTATTGCCTTTGGTCTACTTCTGACTCCTCACATAAAATAATAAATGAAGAGAATGTTGATAGTGAATGAGGATCATCAAGTCAATATGGGGTCAACGTGATGATGAAGTAAGTTGTAACTGGCCAACGACATTCCAATAGTGACCAGGACATCCGGACGTCACACGAAGAGTAAGGAAACTTGGGTTTGATGCAATTTCCTTTGCTGTGACAGTTGAGTTTTTTATGTTAATTTTTTTTATGAATTTGGCACCATTTAAAAGGGAATTAAACAAGCCTTCCAATGTTCAATTCATTGTTAACAGACTAAACACAATTTTTTTCTTACTTTTATACAATGTTCATTTGGTAACAAAGAAGTAACACCTTAAATATGTTTTTACCAAAGATTTGGCATTAAAACGGTAGTTATTAAGTGTTACGCTTTTTGTTTTATCACTGTCAATGAAGCTAATGAAAGTATATTTAGACGATTAACAATATATAAAGAGATAAGATATAAAGAAGTTTTCCAATCCTTTAGAGGGAGGTTTAGTAATTTAATTCCAAATGCACATCTAATTAAACTTATTAAGGTTTGTTTGTGTTTTAAACATTTTGAAATGCAGGGTTTTTTTTCTGGACATAGGGTAGTTCTGTGATATCTGCTGTGTCTTGGTGGATTATGATGGGGGGAAGAAAATATTTAAGTGGATTACATCTATTTAAAACAGTATAGAATTTTATTTTAGATGATTCCTAATACTGCGTGTACAGTCACATCCTGCAAGGAACCTTTACTTTGTGTAGCGCTGTGTTATCAAGTCCCGGCCGCAGTGAGCCACAGTCCCCCACTGCGACACACCTGGTTGAAATAATTGGCTTGTTTACTTGGTAAGGACACGATCTGGATGACTGTTGCCCACCAGTACCAACATACTGGAGACCGTTGGTGTGGCAGATGTTCTCAAGGTTCTCCCTAAATTGCTCTGTTCATGTTTCTCATGTTTTTGCCACCTAAGTTGCTACAGTAGAACTAATCTAACAAGGAAGCTGAAGTTAAACAGCGGCCAAACACCAGTTGTAGATTGTGTATTATTGGTTGTCTCCAATGTTGGTATGATAGGAGAGTGCTAATTAGCGAAGTAGATGTTTATCGGTTTCACCAGCCACTGCTAAAAGTTGATAAATTTAAATTAATGGCTGATGTGCTGTCATAAAAAAATACAACTATGAAAATTTGTGCAAATATTATGTCAATGGAATCTTATTCCGTATAGCTTTATTCTCACACGCAAATAAACAGTAAGAATCTGTTTGTGAAAGCATCCATAAAACGGCTCCAAGTGCCCCACAAAGTGCTCAGTGTTGGCTCACTCTGATCTGTGTTGTAACCCTGGCGTGTCTTGGTCAAACGCCACAGGCCCTGCTGCTTCAGATGACTCATGTCCAATGTTACAGTATGGGTTGATTCGGAGGTCCCTCATGGACGTAGCTGGCTGTCGAGTCCAGATTCAACTTGAGCTGTTCAGTTGTGGGAAGGATTTTGATCATCGATTTGCAAACTAATCCAGCTAAAATGCTGATGGCTGACCATTTTTCACCTCATCAGCCAAGAAAATCTTGTGACATCGTCTGTAATTTAATTTAATTCTCAATGAATTGCGAGACTTAAGTCAAAGTTTCATTGGCTTTACCAGGAAGCAGCCTTCAAAGGACCTGTCCTCAGAGCGTTGAGACGGACAATGCATCTCATGATCTGACCGCCTCTCCAGTGAAGTGTGCTACTACACTTTAGACAGTTCAGCCAATCATAGCGTGTGGCATCATCTAAAACTGGAGGGCCCTGAGCCTCAAGGTATGTACAACAAAGACCCCATCTGGTTTATGCTCGTGTACTGACAAGGCTAGTTGCTTTGGGCATGTCCTAAAAGGGGCGTGGCAAGAATTGGGGTAAACTTACAGGGTGTGGAAACACCGATCAGCCAGAACCAGCTTTGTTTTGAAGTATACAACAGATTGGGTCTCTGGTACATATTGTTGGAATTCTGTTCTCTTGTTTACCTATTACCTTGAATTCCTGCAGGTTCGTTAATTGGATTAAATGGAGTCAATCAATTTCAAGAAAAAGAGTATTTTACTTCTCCAATCAAAGAATAATC
>JASSRZ010000072.1:20315050-20328085 GCA_032164315.1 Malacoctenus gilli
CACACACACACACACACACACACACACACACACACACACACACACACACACACGCACACACACACACACACACACCTCAAAAAACTAGCATCTGTGCTTCTCAGTGGCAGTCTGATCCTGAGCGGAATGCCTGCTATTTTCCAGCAACAAGCTGCACTGTATTTCTAAAGAGATTCCATGTTGGCCGCGACTTCACCAGCGATGACAGTGACTTTGTGCGGGTGTCCGAGTAAACACGTGCGTCTGTGTCACTGCGGTACTGCATGCCACAGACACACAGAGTCACTGCCGGTGAAAAGGAAGGTTCCAGACTGACGAAGGGCAAACCCATCAAGCCCAGACACCCAGCAGGAGAGGGACACACAAAAGCCACCACCTTGCCTTCAGACTGCCAAGAACAGGATTAGTGCCTCTCACCACAGAGCAGTCGGCCAACTGCAGAGCAGATAATGTGCGTTAATCAGTCATATTTTTCTTCTTGCTTGGAGTGGATGTCATGCTCACCTTAAACAAGAGCAATGCTGGTTAAAATCATCCTGTGATGCCATAGCTTAGGCCCAGTACACTCTGGAGACTTCCAGAGTGTACTGGGCCTAAGCTGTCTACACTCAGCTAAGCAGTCTAAGCCGTCTACTCTGAAAATTTAGCTTCAGAGGATCTAACCTTTACTTACGTCGCCACTGACCAATTTTATTCAGCAATAACCTGTTATGTAGAAGGGTCCACAGCTGACTGCACCCCCCCCCCCAGCAATGTATAAAGGCTGATTCACCCGCCTGCACTGAGGGCTGCTCCTTAGAGACAGTCTTTGTCTGTTGTTTGTTTGTGTTTGTTTGGTTTGTTGCCGCCTTCTTGGATTGTCTCCATTGGCACCGCGGAACTTAAGCCAGTTTGTGACAGTGTGTCTACATTTATGTATAAGCACGATTGATGCTGTGCTAATCGGAGGATCATTCACATAGCACTTGAAAAGAACAAGGGCAGCTTAGTTGACGAGAAAAAATTTTTCTCTTTGTGCCAAAAAGTACACAACCTCACCTGCTGTGAGATTGTGAATGATCTACTCCTTTGTTTTGTTTTGGGATTTTTTTTGACTATTTTTGTTTTTCCTTTTGACCTTTTTTGAGTTGCAGCAGTATTTGTTTTTACAATGAAAAGATCCCACAGCACAACAACTATCACAGCTGTTACAAAATGACACCTTGTGGCCTGTTCACTGCCTACTCATTTATGTATTTTCACTGAATGCGCGTTTTCTATTTTTTAGTCTGTGGCTCCTTCTTGGAAACACACCATCTTTTGCAAACATTTCTATAAAAAAACATAAATAATAGTGAGGAACTTGTGTTTATTTCAGGAAAAAAATGCTTTGGAATTTGATTTAGGAAAAGAAATCATTGAAAGATTTGACCTGATGTGAAGGATGATTTATAAGCCAACAAAATATGAACTGTGATGCAATAACAATAGCACTTTGCAAACATGGACTCTGGACCAGTGTTGGTTTCGCTCAGTCATGCAAACACTTCTCTTTGCATACAACTCACAAAGAGCTGCTGATGTGTCCTCATTGACAAACTGACAGGCCCACAGGTGTACAGACGTTCATGTGAATTATGAACGTGGTTGGTGCTGGTAGCACACTCCCCTATGGACTGTCTGTGTGTTTCAGTGACTTTCGTGTGGTGTTGTCCTTTGCCCTTTTGCGAATGGAGTTTTGCGTCAGCGTGACCAATGGTTGGCATGCAGAGAATCTTTGAAGAGGTACCAATGCCACGGTGTTACTCACACATTCAAAATTGTAAGCACCAGTATCTCTTTGTGTTCTTTTTGCACTCTGTTACACGCATGGGGTTTATTGGTGGGAAACCAAAAAAAGGATCACTGTGCCTGAGCTGAGGCGTGTAATAGTAATGATAGGTAAGAAGGAGGCAGATGGCGGCTCCATGGGAGGAACCTTGGACGCGTGCTGGGAAGCTGTCACACGCCGGACAACTTCATATGCATCACCTGCCATGCCACATTTAATGAAAGGCTGCAGTGGCTGAAGGGTGAATGGTGGCAGGGGTCCAGTAAGGCACTTGGAGCAACGTCAGGCAAGCATGTTGCCGAAAGGACACTTCAAACACATGGACAGGGTGAGGACGGAATGGAACCAACAAATTTGGGAGTGGTGAAAGGCCTCCAATCCTTCAAAGGCCCTTTTCAATCAGATCCATTCATCTACACACCACTGGGGTGGGGGGTGGGGCTGGCATACAACACCGAGATCAACATGGGGCTCCACACGGGGCTCAGTTTCACTGCTCAAGTGACACTTTGACAGGGTCACGGGGTATCGAACCACCAACTTTTGAATTGAAAGTATCATTTTTGGGCTTGAAAATAGATAGATTAGATCCACTGACTACACACCATCACTCGGCTCCCTCCCTGCTTTTAGTGGATGAAAAGTCCCAGGATTTCACTCGAACAGGAAAATATGTACGCTTTAATAAGTTATTTGAAGTGATAGATGTTCATGCAAAGAAGACAATCGTTTCTATGGAGCACGTGTGGTTGTTTGGTCTTCCGTCAAAAGCGAACTTTAGTGAAGTGGCAGGTGTAAAGCGGGGAAAACAATGGGTAACAACACATCAGGGGAGATTCACATTGGACAAATTTAATTCTGAGAGGCACAACTTTTTAAGAGCCACCAAAAAAGTCTCAAGTTGAACTCATTCCAATGTTCTATGCAGTGACATGAACTGTGCTGGAACTTAGGTATGCAGAGAAGGCTTTACATTACCAGTCTGCGGTCTGAACTCGCGCTCTCTCTCGGTGGTAGTTGCAGGTCAGAAAGGTCTCACAGCACTTCATGTCTAAATGCAACTGCTGTAAAACTGACCTTTTTTTTCCCTCCTGCGTGCGTTGTACCTTTTGGCTCACCAACTGGTCAACTTACTCCACTCTCCTTTTTGACTGCATGCTTCACTGAGCTAACACCGTCTGGAGCTCCTTCTCCGTGAGCAGTGTGCGTGCGTGCGTGCGTGCGTGCATGCGTGCATGCGAGCAAGCGAGTAAGAGAGAGACAGACAGAAAGAAAGAAAAGCAGACAGCCCCTGGGAGGTAGGATGGTGTGATAACACTCAGAAATGATAGTTTAGCCCTGGAGAGCACTTGACACACAATATCTCATTCCTGAGATCGACACGTGCGCGAACACACACACACACACACACACACACACAGAAACACAACTGTCACATTGAAGGGTAAACAAGCAGTGCCAAGGGCTTTGAGAGCTATGCAAAGAGAGGAGCCTCATCCTCATCTGTATGTGTGCATGCCACCGTAGGTGGGAGTGGTGTCTGTGTGTATGTCTGTGTGAAACATAAGTAAAGTGGACCAAATTGAATATATTGCCACTCAAACAATAGACAGCGTGGGTCTGAAGTATGAGTGGAAGAGAGGCATAAAGTCAATGTGGACATGGAGCCTCTAAAATTTCTTCTCGCCGCCTGTCTTGACTGCTCCCAATTCCCCTCCCACCTTTCACTGTCTGACAGCTCGGCCAAACCCGAAGCGTCTGGTGCCTTGGCAGCATCTCACGCCAGCCATAGATAGCAGACACAAAGTTCCTCAGGATTCACAACTTTGCTCCTGCCAGCACCTGGAGAAGATCAAAATTAGACTGACACCATAAAAGTGCATTGGCGCAAATGTTTTTGTGTCTTAAGAAAAAACAAGGTCTTCCGTTTCTGATTAAAAAAGGTTTTTTGGTGTTCTGGGATTCAAACAAGAACACAGACGCAGACCGTCACCACTTTGAAGCTTTGAGCAAGGTCTTTAACTTACACTCCCATTGCTCGACCCTATATGTGTCGGACACAAATGCTGTACAGCTCACCTCCGAACAGCACCAGAACGGAGGCTTGAATTTAGTTGAGGATCGCGGAAACATGAGGCTTCCAAAACCCACAGATATGCTTCAGAGCCATGGAATTGTCCACAGCATGGAAACACCTGGAAATTGGTATTTGGTGGGGTGCACATCACAACTGCAGCATTCAGTGCAGCATGTTGTTCCTGGAAGTAACAAAAAGCAACCTGGAACAGAAGAAACACTACATGCAACTCAAACACACACCAAATCAAAGATGCAAAACAAAGCAAACCACATCCAAGTCCGTTCACAGACTGTAGGAACTCCAAAACAAACCCAGCCAAGCACTTGATGCTCTCAGAGTTAGAATAAGGCCCAATTCCAATTCTCCCCCTTAACCATCAAGCTCAACCCTCAAGCTAAACCCTCGATCTCGACCCTCAATCTTAACCCTCAAAACCAAGTGTTAAGGGCTATTGTGTGACTTAGAAATGGGACACCCCTTAGTTGCAGATTGTGTCTTCAGACTGTTGGGGGCAGCATTATGCCCAAGCGGCATTTGTAAAATATGTAAAAGTTTTTCTTTTTTCAACATCTATCATAACTAAATACTTTATGTACCAGTCATTTTTTTCATAGTTTTTATAACTTTGCTACTTGTTATGTGAGTCAGTCTAGTATAATAACAACAATCTCCAGTCTCAACTCATCTCAACTCAGTTTTTTTATTACAATATGAAATTTAAACTTTACAGGAATAGAACACTCCAAAAACGTGGTGACGTGGCAGAGGACTCTGGGTTCAAAGCAGAGGTGATGCGGAGGAGCCAAAATCAGCTGTGGCACAGTGGGAAGTGACCCTGTCTTCTGAGTTCCTGCAAGACACAGCAGTGAAGAAGAATGTATGTTGGAGAGAGTGATAAGAACATAAAGGGAGGGAGGAGCACAAGAAAAGAGGTTGTGAGAAAGAAAACAGTAAAGAAGAGGAGTCAATGTAAACAAAGGAAAGAGAAGGAGGAAATAAACACATTACTGCTCCAAAGTATGCATCATGATTTGTAAGGATGGAAGAAGGTATTTTTGGATCTTGTTGAGAGGTTTTCCCACCTTTTGGCTGCCTGCTGAGGCTCAACTTTCCCCACCAGGCCAGCGTCTTGGATGAACTGGCTATGGAATAACAAATGAGTGTCAGGTTATGACATTTCAGTGAACAAGATGGCGAGGTCATGCATCGCTATCTTGTAATGTTAGAACTGAACAAGAACAGTTCATATCCATAGAAGAATGTCTGTTCCCTTGGGCAACAGTTGTAATAGTCACGGAGCATCATCGTATCAGTATGAACAGTTTACGAGCCACAAATTAGCGGTACTCACTCCCGGAGCTTTTCGGAGCAGGCGCATTTCTCTTTGTTTTGGGCTCGTAAATTGATCAGGGCTCGCGTTGATTTGACACACAACATTATTTGATTTCTTTTAATATTTGCATCGTTAACCCTGCCTGTATAACTCCGCCGCTACAGGAGATAAAACATTAGCCCGGCCGTCTTCTACCATTACAGTCACAAGCATGTTATACGGACTGTTATCTTGATAAAACAACTACATTGTCAGCGAAAAAAGTGACTGCTTTGGAACGTTCACTAACTTAAACGATATCAACAGGGCTTGAGCGCACCGGCAACTGTTGACAAAAGATCGTAAAATAAAAATCAATGTCACGCAACAGCGAGGTAACTAATCCATAGCACGGGCCTAAACTAAAATAATCCGATGTTTTTTGTAATTTTTATACCTCTATTAACAAAGAAAATACTTACATTTGTAGCTCACCGTCTTTGCGCTCCAGGTAGATTTTCCGGAAAAGCGCAATGCATTCTGGATAGCCCTTACTTTCAAGGGAGGAAGCGGAAAATCTGAATTTTGAGGGATGTACGTCCCTCAATCTCAGCCCTTAACTCAGCTACCTAGGAATTGGGACACCGCTTGGTCGTCGCGGGAGCACGCATTTTTGAGATTGAGGGTTAAGATTGAGGGTTAAGGGGGGAATTGGAACGCACCCTAAATCCTAGTGCCAGTCCCTGGAACTGCAGCTCAATTGGCCAGGAGGTAGAAAGGTTCTGGGGAGAGGAAAACAAGGACTAAATCCCCATAAAACCAGTCTTTAAAAATGATTTTTAAAAAAAGAAAAGAAAAAAAAGTAGCGCAGGCAAAATGAAACAGCCAAAAAAAAAAAGCCGTCCAAAAAAGACAGGACAATACAAGACAAGACAAAACAAGACCAGACAGCAGAGTATCGTGAAGCACTGAGGAAGGGGGCAAGCAACAGTGCGCAGCCAATAGTGTATCACTTGGTGAGGAATTCCAATATTGGAGGAGCAAGCTGCAGCTTGATGATGCAGCTGAGGAGAGAAAGCACCCTCCTCGAGGTGTAGCTGCCAAATAGAGGCCAACCAGGCCTCAGCCAGCAAACCACCACAAATCACAGGGGGATTGGAGCCCCAGGCAGACCAAGCCAAACCAACAGCATAATAACTGCATGCTGGGGAGCAGAGACCTGCCACTTGTTAAGAGTTCTCTGCTACACCCAGCAATCACCCCCACAAGCAACACCTGTTGCATGCATGCAAGATAGAAGGGGGAGAGGTGACATTGACATTGGCCTACAGTCCCTAAACCAAACAGGATGTAGGACACAATGCGCGCTCATAAGCAGTTTAAAAAATATATATTAACACAGAGTTATAAGGAGTATTCACTGTACTCGAAAGAAGTTCTCAGTCATGTGGTTGCTGTTGTTATATTTTTGCCATTTCAAGGTGACAACGCACTGCTGGGCTCCGTGTACAATGGGAACAATTTGGACTGCTTGAACTAATAGCAGAGTTTTACCCTTTTTTAAAAATATTTGAATAAACATTGGATTGTTTAAAGGTGGTTGCTTATTTATTTTTGTGAAAATGAAGGAAACTTCCCCCCCTCTATGAGTAGTGGGTCAATTTACCAGATTATAAAGATGCAGATGTGTGCTGATTGTTTTCATGGCATCATATAAAGGTGAGTGTCCTTGACAAGAAAACAAAATAATACGTTTGTAGTTTTATGTGTTGGCATATTTGTACATCAAAATACACCCAATGACAGAATTTCTATTGAAATCTCAGGCAGATACTTCCTTTTCGATACTCCACAGTTTATTTGTTTGAATGACTTCTTGCGGACTTGAAGAAAAAAATATCAGGACTTGGACTTGCCTGTCGGGACTTGGGGCTCGACTCGGGACTCGAGTGCAAAGACTTGGGGCTTGACTCGGGACTTGAACACAAAGACTTGGGGCTCGACTTGACTTGCAAAGCAAGGACTTGGTCCCACCTCTGCCCACAAATCCTTCAGAGATTCATCACCAGCTGAAGGTGGTGAGGTAGAAGATAGAAGTGGCACAGCCACAGCCCTTAGCCCTACCTGGGCCTTCAGCATGTCACGATGAACATTCCTGATGTTTTGCAACGTATCTTTTGGGGCAATGGTATAAACTACACCTCCTTCTGATGGGGCCCTCAGAACCTGGTACACAACTGGACTCCAGAGGTCCTAGATTTTATGGCAACCCTTGGTGCTGTGGTCACGAACGTACTGCCATGTTTCTGTTCTGAGTGTGTGTTGTCTGGAGAGGCTGCAGCTGTCTGGAGGGCTTGACTGGGTGGAGCTCTGAAACACTGCATCACAGCTGTTCCTGGTTGAGCGTATTCACCGGCTGGAGCATTTAAGGAGCTGGTAGAGATTCACTCGTCACCTGAGTGTCATCCCCTGCGTACGAGTTGCTCCTCGTGGCTGCCAAGCCCGCCTGCTCTCGAGCCGCTCCCAACACCGATACCAGCTCTTCTGCTCAAAACTGCTTCCGCACCTGCACTCATCTGCTGGCTGCCTGTTTGCCCTTCAACACCTTCAGTCCTCTCCCCCCTTCAGTCAAAGCCCGGACCGAGACCCTCACTCCGCTCTCTGCACAATTCCCTGAGCACCAAGTAAGAACGCACCTGGCTATCATCGAACACTCTCCTGGAGTCTCCATGAAGACCTTTGTTTTCCCTTCAAAGAGCCGCCCTTTCCCCCGTGACCTCATCGTCAAGATTCGTAGTGTTTAAAATAAACTGGTAAAACAAGTGCTGCCTCCTGAGTTACTCTGCATGTGGGTCAAGATGCTTCGTCGCCCTGTGTCAGAACACTCAGGCCACACAGACCTCACAGAGGCACTCAGAGATGTGGTATCAGGACAAGCCGCCAAGCTCAATGCTCATGCCTTCCTCCATTCCCTCTCTGCCTAGCAGGATCAAACCAACCAAAGATTGGATCAAATAACCAACTTGCTGCATACCATGCAAACTAACCTCTCTTCTCCCCCTCCAGTGCAACCCTCGAATTCCCCAGCGTCTGTGCCATGTCAGGTTCCTTCTCCCCATGAGGTATTTTCGCCAACTCCAGAACGTTTCTCGGGAGAGATGGGTTCCTGTGGAGGTTTTCTTCTGCAGTGTACGCTGGTTTTCAACAGGTCACCTCACTCCTTCCCCAGAGATGATTCAAAGATCTCTTATATGATTGGGCTTTTTCGCGGAGAGACATTATGTTGGGCCGAGGTGAGATTTAACGATTATTCTCACTTCGGCTGTACCTTAACTGATTTCATTTCAGAATTTAAGATGACGTACGACCAGATGGCAGGAGAGGAAGAGATTTCAATGAGGCTCTGGAGGCTGAAACAGGGCAAACACTCTGTAGCAGAGTTTTTGGTGGAATTTCGTACACTGGCGGCCTCTTCAGGATTGAACACAAGTGCCCTTAAGAGCACATTCAACCATGCCTTAAGTGAGCCAGTCAGACGAACTGGCTCTCAGAGACGAGCCTGCTTCGTTAAATGAGCTCATCTCCCTGGCAACCCGGACTGATAGTCGCCTGATAGAGAGGAGGCTTGAGAGGGCTGGGAGACATGTTTTGTCCTCCAGGGAGGAGCCTATTTCCATATCCAGTTCCCCCCCAGACTCTCTCCTAGGAGCCAGAACCCATGCAAATTGGGCATGCCCATCTGACTCCCAAGGAATGGCAGCATCGCATGGCTACCAGGGAATGTTTATATTGCGGGACCCCTGGTCATTTTATTGCTGCATGCCCAACCTGTTTAAACAGTAAGGCTCGTCTGTAGCATCGGGAAGACAGACGGACCCTCTCCCCGGTCCCAAGACCCGACTCAATCTCCCTGTGCCCCTTATTTTTAAAAACACGTCCTTGAGCCTTCATGCACTTATTGACTCCTGTGGCGAGCAGACCATGATAGATGCTGCCTTCGTTGTACAAAGCAACATACCTACTGAGACCCTGTCAGTTCCCATTAAGACGACCTCCCTGGATGGAAAGGCTCTTCCCCTCATTACTCATCGGACAGTTCCCCTCGAGCTCATTTGAGGAAATCATTGAGAGCAGATATCCTTTTATGTGTTCCCTGTGCCCCCTGTACCCATTGTGTTAGGCCATTGTTGGTTACGGTCACATAATCCCCACCTCAATTGGTCAGATTCACGTGTGGAGTCTTGGTCCGATCGCTGTATGTCTTGTTTACAGTCAGCCGTTTCCCCACCTCAGCAGCCTGGTGAAGTGAAGACAGAATCCCTCCAGTAATCGTCTGTTCCTTGTGAGCACCATGACCTCAGTGTGGTCTTTAATAAGCAAAGAGCCCAGTCGTTGCCCCTTCACAGACCATATGACAGCGCCATTGATCTCCTTCCAGGAGCCCCCCTGCCTACTAGTCGTCTCCATAACCTCTCTGGGGCTGAGAGGGCGACCATGGAGACCTCCATCAACGATTGCCTGGCTACTGGTCTTATTCGCCCATCTTCATCCCCTTTAGGTGCAGGTTTCTTTTTTGTGCCCAAGAAGGATGGCTCCCTGTACCCATGTATCGATTACCGGGGTCTGAATCAAATTACGGTCAAAAATAAATGTCCGTTGCCTCTCATCTCCTCCGCTTTCGAGCCGGTTCAGGGTGCCACCATTTTCACAAAACTTGATCTACGTAATGCATACCCTTTAGTCCACATTAAAGAGTGACAAATGGAAAACCGACTTCAAGACACCACTTAGACTATTCGAGTATCTTGTTATGCCGTTTGGCCTCACTAACGCCCCTATAATCTTTCAGGCTCTGGTGAATGATGTTCTTAGGGATTTCCTCAATGTATTTTTCTTCGTCTACCTGGAACATTCTGATCTTTTCCCAGAATATCGAGGAACACCAGAAACACGTCCACCTCGTCCTTCAGCAGCTCCTGGAAAATCACCTGTATATCAAGGCTGAAAAATGTGAGTTCCACCAAACCACTGTTTTCTTCCTTGGGTTCATTTTTGAGGGCGGACAAGTCAGAGCTGATCCTGAGAAGATCCAAGCAGTCAAGGAGTGGCCTGTGTCAGAGACGCGGAAACAGCTTCAGTGCTTCCTGGGCTTTGCAAACTTTTACAGGTGCTTCATCCGCAATTACAGCCACACAGCAGCCCCACTCACATCGCTCACCTCCGCAAAGATCAACTTTGCCTGGACCCCGGGAGAAGACAAGGCTTTTAAACTTCTCAGTGAGAAGTTTTCTACGGCTCCGGTCCTCATCCAGCCTGTCCCCCAGAGACAGTTCATATTGGAAGTGGACACCTCGGAGACCGGGGCCAGTGCTGTCCTGTCACAGCGTTCGGAGGTAGATGATAGGATTCATCCCTGTGCCTTTCTCTCGTCGCTTATCCTCCTCTGAGCAAAATTACAGTGTAGGATACAGAGAGCTACTCACCATTAAACTTGCCCTGGAAGAGTGGTGTCACTGGTTAGAAGGGGCTACCCATCCTGTATTGGTCTGGACAGACCATAAGGACCTCAAGTACCTCCAGTCTTCCAAGTGCCTCAATCCCCGTCAGTCCCGACGGATGGTCACTATTCTTCGCCCGCTTCAACCTCATCACTTATCACCCTGCCACGAAGAATGTTAAACCAGATGCCCTCTCGTGCCAGTAATCCCCTGATGAGAGGGACCTCCCAAGCACCATCCTCCCAGCTCACTGCACTGTTGGTGCTCTTACCTGGGAGATAGAGACATTGATCGCCCAAGGGGAACCAGATCACAAGACCGGGCTGCTTAACTGGCAGTTTGTTCCCTCGTCAGTCCAGTCCAAACTGATTCATTGGTTCCACTCATCTAAACTATCATGCCATGTTGGAGTCAGCCGAACTATAGCTCTCATCAGTAGGAGGTTCTGGTGGCCCTCTATTGACAGAGATGTAAGAGACTGCATTCGAGCTTGTCCTGTCTGTGCTCAAAATAAATCCAGCAATCAGCCACCTGCCAGCCTCCTTCAACCTCTGTCCATTCCTAGGTGACCCTGGTCACATATTGCCTCAGATTTTGTTACTGGGCTTCCTCCTTCTAAGGGTTTCACCACCATCCTTACGATCATAGATCGTTTTTCTAAAGCCTGTCACCTGGTTTCCCTCAAGAAGCTGCCCACAGCCCTCCTGACTGCACAGCTTCTGGTGAAGCATGTTTTCCGTCTCCACTGCATCCTTCAAGAGATTGTCTCTGATCGCGGACCTCAGTTTGTCTCCCGAGTATGGAAGCAGTTTTGTTCAGCCAAGGTATATCTCTTCCGGTTTTCATCCCCAGACAAACAGTCAGACTGAGAGGATGAAATGGAAACTCGAAGCAGCCCTCAGGTGTGTTACTTCCACTACCCCATCAAACTGGAGCCTTCACCTTCCCTGGATGGAATATGCAATCCCCATATATCATCTGCTACTGGTTTTTTACCCTTAGAAGTCTCCTTAGTTTACCAGCCACCATTGTTCCTGTCAGATAAAATGGACATTTCCGTGCCCTCTGTTGGTCACAACATCAGGCGTTGCAAACGTGTCTGGTCCAAGACCATTTTGGCCCTCCAACGTACAGCGGAACAGAATCAGAGGTATGCTGACCGCAGGACATCATCAGCCCCTTCCTGCAGCCCGGGCCAGAGGGTATGGCTTTCCTCAAGGAACATCCCGTTTAAGTCTATGTCTAGAAAGCATTCCCTGCACTACATAGGTCCCTACGAGGTTGAGGCAGTCATCAGCCCCACTGCTGTGCACCTCCAGCTGCCTGAGATCCGCGTGCATCCCACATTTCACGTTTCCCAGTTGAAACTGGTCCTTTCCAGTCCCTTGTGCCCTCCTTCCAAGCCCCCTCCACATGCCCGGCTCATTGATGGTCATCCTGTCTTCACGGTCCACCGGATTGTGGACTCACGTCATCGGCGGAAGCAGTTCCTGGTTGACTGGGAGGGCTACAGTCCTGAGGACCATTCCTGGATCCCCAGGTCCTTCATCCTGGACCCGGCGCTCTTTCAGGAGTTTCGGTCTTCTTGACCTTCAACATCCTCTGGCCCGCCGGGTGGCAACCATTCGGGGGGGGGGGGTAATGTCATGTTTCTGTTCCGAGTGTGAGTGTGTGTCTGGAGAGGTTGCAGCTATCTGGAGGGTGTGACTGGGTGGAGCTCTGCAGCACTGCAGCACAGCTGTTCATGGTTGAGCGTATTCACCGGCTGGAGCATTTAAGGAGCTGGCGTGCCTGTCAGAGTTGCTCCTCATCGCTGCCAAGCCTCATCTGCTGGCTCCCTGTCCCTTCAGTCCTTTCCCCCCTTCAGTCAAAGCCCGGACCGAGACCCTCACTCCCCTCTCTGCACGATTCCCTGAGCACCAAGTAAGAACGCACCTGGCTATCTTCGAACACTCTCCTGGAGTCTCCATGAAGACCTTTGTTCTCCCTTCAAAGAGCCGCCCTTTCCCCCGTGACCTCATCGTCAAGATTCGTAGTGTTTAAAATAAACTGGTAAAACAAGTGCTGCCTCCAGAGTTACTCTGCATGTGCGTCAAGATGCTTCGTCGCCCCGTGTCAGGAACACCAACTGACCCACCGCCAGAGGAGCTTCCCACACACTTTGATCATGAAACTCCTTTCGGTGCTCAGCCGCTGCCAACAACCATTCCCAAGCATGCTGGAAAGCTTCATTAAGTCGGGCTTAGTGCTCAACTAGCCAGTGTTGGAATTCAGTTCTCTTATTTACCTATTACCTTGAATTCCTGCGTGTTCGTTAATTGGATTAAATGGAGTC
>JASSRZ010000072.1:20328185-20348454 GCA_032164315.1 Malacoctenus gilli
TGGTGGTGTTTTTTTTTTTTTTATAAAATATATTTTTTCTGTTCACATTTAATAAAGTTTGTGTGAACTTAAAATTTGTGTGTGTGTGTGTGTGGGGGGGGGTGGCCTCCATGTCCATTTTGCCTAGGGCCCCCAAATTTCTTGAAACGGCCCTGCGTGAGTCACTGTGTGTTTTGCAAGCAGACACAAAGCGAAGCTCACAGACAGTCCTGCCAAGTGGAGGTAAAATAAGTGCGTAAGTAGTCAGACATTCACACAAAGACAGAGAGAGGGACTCACAGAAAAGGGTCCTGGAGAAGGGAGGTATCCCATCCTGTAGCACAGCTTTAATGGCATTCACAAAAAAATTTGAAAGAAATTTTTACAAAGTCAAGGTAGGATGTTCTCCCCAACCCCTGCTGTTCCATTGAAATCTTGATACAGCTGCTTCCGCAGGACAGGATGACAGATGGAACTTTTTCGTGCCTTCAAGACATATTCTGACTGAAAACTAATGTTCTGTTCTCATTATCGCTGCATCTTCTCCTGACAGGCAGCTTTCCAGATGCCTGGAGTAACATTTGAGTTTGGTGTCTCCTCCTGGCTGATGGTGGGAAGTGTGACCTGCTCTTTGACTTCGGCTGCGTTGACGGTCAGCAGACTGGTTCTAATCAGCAATGGGGTCAGGATGGAGCCGAAACAACTGGGACCACTCAAGATGGTTGCATGAGCCCCACCTACAAAATGTACATTTAAGGAGGAAAAAGCTGTATAA
The DNA here is from genome assembly GCA_032164315.1 of Malacoctenus gilli. NCBI lineage: Eukaryota > Metazoa > Chordata > Actinopteri > Blenniiformes > Labrisomidae > Malacoctenus > Malacoctenus gilli. The sequence continues at coordinate 20,328,940 of JASSRZ010000072.1, forward strand.
AAGCTGTCATCAGCAACACTTTAATCAGTGTTTTTGGAACTTTTTTAAAAAAATACAGGACTTATTTCTCCTTCACAGTGAGGCTAATATGTGTTACTTTCACGTCAAAGTGCTTCCCAATGATCCCAAATGTTATACTGTTGTACTGAAGAATAATTTTCCATCAAATTCACTTGAGCCTGTGATGATTTTTTTTGTGTCCTTGTACATTACAGTGGTATTAGCAGCTTTATAGATAATACATATGTGTCTGTATGTGTCACCTTTCGCTAATATAGAAATGTCTGCACTTCAAGGTTGTGTACCTGGTTGATTGTACCGTTCATTGTCATCACCATGAATGTCTGGGTTGGTAACCCTGGTTGTGACTTCGGTGACCTCTGATTGTGTGCATGCACAACCATGGTTTTATGAAGCCATGCTAAAGTAATTGCTATTGTTTAACAAAATGCTTTTCTTCCCAGCCTCATCTTTCGCCTTAGTACGACTAGAGACGCTCTCTATGTCAACATAGTTTATTGCTGTAATTAAGTTCTCGAGTTATGTGACTGAGGCTTTAGTTCCCAAGTTCACATTCCTGCATCACCACAAAGTGCAATAAATGAATGCATGAGACTTCCATCCATCATCCTGCAGAGTATTGTAATTTGGGAAAAACACATGCCAGTATTTTATCTAATCTTTTCATATTATGACAGTTATTTGTTATTACATCTGCAAGCATCAGGTCATCGGGTTCATCATAGTGGAGCCACAGCCTTGATTGTTCTCACTGCTGGATTTAATTTGCAGAGTCGATGAGAGTGTCAGAGACCAGCAGTAGTTGCACAAAGCTTTTGCTTTAATAAAATTCAAACAATCCAGACTCATTTTCCTGGAAGCATTTAGATGTGATTGGCAAACCAAATAACTTGCCCCACTTTTCTCTGTTGTGTGAAGCATCATTTTTACCCACTGACCAACTTGATACTAAATACATCCCGAACCGAGTTGTGAAACCGGAAGTTTTTTTTCTTTAAATTATAGTTTTGCATATTTACCAGTAAGAAATAAGTTCATATGAGACAGGATCTGTCACGAAAGTCAAAACTTAGTGGGGGAAAAAACCCTGCTAGAACAGAAGAAATCGAAGAAAGTAAAGGCTCTTTTCCAATCATGGCAACAGGAGCAGGTGCATATTTTAACAGCAGAAACGCTTTCAGATGAAGTATATCTCATTACATGTTGTGAATTTTTTTGCCATATCTCAGTATTTTGTTTGATCTGAATACACATTATTATATAGTGTAGAATCCATACTAACAAAATTTACTGGTGTTTTTGTATTGGGGCAGCAGTCTCCGCATTGCCCTCAATTAATCTGGGATTCCAAGGTGCTCTCAGGCCCTTCATTTTGTCCTTAATTCCCGAAGGAAATTATAGCGGAGATCCCAGTAGGGCATTCCTGAGAACACCAGTCTGAGGCCGCCATCTGGTGGCACCTGAAACAAATGCCCGAGCCACCTCAGCTCGCTCGTCTCTTTGTGAGTGAGCTGCGAATCTACTCTGAGCTCCTCCTGTCTGTGTCCTGTCCTCCAGTTACCGTACTTGTTTCTGAGATCCTCCTACCCTTTGACAGTACAAACAACATTCTTTTATTGTTAAAAAAAAAAAAAAAAAGCATGGCCTCAGATTTGGCAGGTGCTGATTCTCACCCCAGCCACGACACACTTGACTGCAGACAGCCCGACACATGCTGAAAGTGCCCACATGTGAGGGGTTCCTCAAGGGGTTTTCCCAAGTACATACTTTTGATTGAATAAGTTGACAAACTTTGACCACCTGCATATTATATCATTGTTTTCTGTGGGTTTTTTGTGCAGGTCAGAATTAAATGAAGACGTTTCTAACAACAGAAAGTTCGGGGAGGCAGTGTCAAAAAGATGTTTCAATACACGCCCTGCAGCTATGAAGCCTTAACTTTCTTTGCTAGCTGTTTTCAGATTAGACTGAATTGTTTTAAATCTCACGAATCCTTTTGGCCAGGCCCCCAAAAGGAGAATCAAAACTTTGTCTGTTCAGATGATTTTTTTTTTTCCATTTGAGATCAGGATCAGTTTGGTTGGGTGTGACGGGCTGACCTCCTTAAGTACTCCACTGATCAAGAGTAGGAACTGGAAGCTTCTTCTGATCAACTTTAATCAAAGGAGAGCACAGCTTGGCTTCTGAGTGGGTCTAAGGCTGAATATTCCTTCCTGTCTTCCTCCTCTAACTCAGACTTAGCTGGCAAAAGCAGGACATCTTCCAAGCCAATGTTTGCTGGTTCCATCCCTCATTTCGCATCGTCTATCAGCCAAAATGTCTTTTTGGCACCAACCCACAATTTGTTCCTAATGGTGTTTGAGTGACCTGCATGGCAGCTATCTCCTTTGTCATGTGAGTGATTGTGGGAGTGAAGGGGTGAGGGTGATTCATTTTGTAAAGTGGTCCTCTTTTTATTTTTTTAAACTCTAGCAAGCCTGGTATAGCTAGTGAGGGCAGGTGATGGTCACAGTTATTGTAAAAAAAAAAAAAAATTAAAATAGAAAAGACACCATCTTTTTGAAGACGTCAATACTTAAGAATAAATGCAGACAATTAAAAAAAATAAGAAAAATAATAAAGTCGTCCACTTTAGACTTCAGAGGAGATTTCAACCTGGACAATCAATGCTTTCTAGAGTCTGGAGGAAAGTTCCTCACTGTCATGGTCAGCCAATTAAACCATCAAAAGGGGGTCAATAAGCATTTCTTGAGGGAGCAAATTATTTCCTGAAACAACAGTGAATGATTACTTTCTTTTAAAAAAAAAAAGAAAAAAAAGTTTTATATTCCCAGATTTTGTTTGATTTGTTTCTCCATTTTTTGTGACGTGACAATCATTAAAGGTTTCAAAAAAATGTAACGATTACAAAGTAAAATGTTATTGTGAGTTCTCCGTATGTGCCACAGCCCACACTTGTTCATTGTATACAGCCACTTACAGCAAACTTGCCACTAGGAAATGTTTTCTACACTATCGTCTGAAGCAGTGTGGATGGGACACAGACTTTATGTTCGTAGGTAGACGGTGCATCACAGCCATATGTGAGATTTCACATCTATACTCTGCTCTCACCGCTGTCTTCACTGTGCATTTTCCCTCCTGAACCGCCTCGTTTTAGCTTAGCTGATGTATAGATATCACCAGGATTTATGTTCGACAATGCAAATTTTGAGAAATAATCATTCAAATATAGAACGTTTTCAGGATGAACTTATATTTGGTCACTAAAATTAGGATGAAAGTTCTGAAGCTGTCAGTATAGACTATGCGGTAACATGTTTTCGTTTTGCTGGTACGGGGATGGAGTTGGCTTCATGTGGCCCCTGAAAAGTATCACATTTGACAGCACTCCTCCATAGTCTTGACCTGGCTGCTCATGTAAACTCTGAGTTGGTAGATATTTTAATCAAATGTGCAGTAATAGTAAAACACTGAGGCAGTAACTAATCAGTGAAGACACTGGATTCACGAGACTCAATCTGCAAGGCCGGCTGGTTGGCCCGCTGAAGCTGAAGCTACAACACAACATATGAGCATGAATGCAATGAGACAGTGAGATGTGGGTTGTTTGTAATACACCCTCTGGTCTATGCTAACCAGTGTGAACGCAGAGTATGTGTGTAAAGTTTTACACTTGGACTTAAGGAGCTGCGAATAAATTGTAATTTTTGGGATCAAATGCACTTTAAATGTTGGGAAGGAACAAAGGATCCCCCGCAAACATGTGGACTGTTTAAGGTTCGACCTGAAAAACCTTTTTTAAGGCAATGTTCTTCCTTGGAAATTCAACACAGAAAGAAAGGTTGGAGTCCTGTTGTCCCGTAACCATGTCCAACATGGAAATGTTGTCAATCCACCTATGAGAATGTGCTACAGTCCAGTGAAGCAGAAGTGGAATTCCACGTCTGCAATTATCGAACAACGGGGTGCAACCGAGGTATTTGAGCTAAAAAGGAGGAGTGAGTGGAGGAGTGAGCGAGAGTTGTGTGGACACAGAGTCAGATGAGGGCACAAGGTACGAAAAAAGAACTGAGACGAAGGCAGCTGTAATTTTTTATTTTGTCTCTGTTTACTTTGTTCTAAAAGAAACAGATGGGGGGAGTGGGGGTACTGTAAATGAGTTCATACACAACATGGAGGAGGTAAATATTAGAGAAAAAGGAAAATAGCATGGTAAATGAATGCAAGCATTTGAACGCTCAGGACTGGCGTTCCTTAGTACAGCACATGGTACAGTACATCCTTTTGGAGTCAACAAGGCAACGACTCTGTCAAAATCATAACGGCACTTTTACAGAGAGAAAACAAATGTACTGGCTGTATCTATGTGTGTATGTAGGTGTATATCCTCAATCTGGGCATCTTGAAACAGGAAAACAATTCATTACAAACAATGAGAGATTTTGCTGGAGACATGTCTTCACATTCATTTCTGTGTTTTGTTTGTTTTGTCCAGAAATGAAACAATTGAGCTGGAGAGATGCATCTCTCAGATGGGATGAAATACTTTCGGAAATCCATGAACATACATGTTCACAAACATATGTTACAAGACACTGTAGTAAAACATTATATATGTAGTTAAAAAAAAAGAAACAGAAGAAAAACGGTGGTATGTACAAGTGGGCATTTTTAACATGTTATGGAAAATGAATGTGACTGTCCCTCTCAAATGTCCACTAGAAGACAAGAATATCACACTTTATTCCTTCCCCCCTTCAAACCCCCAATTCATAAAAAAACAGCTTAAAGAAAGACTAACTTGCGTTATATACTAGAAAGTTTTGCCATCTGTAAATTTGTTTTCTGTCTGAATTCCTCAGTGAGAGGTGTACTCTCTGCCTGGCGACTGAATCTGATCCATGGGAAGGCCAGGAGACTCTCCCAAACTACAAGTACTGCTCCCTTTTCTCTGTTGGGGTACTTTTAACATTTGGTCTGCAATTCAAAAGGGGAAAAAAAGAAACATTTCAGTCAAAGTACAGTCACAGTAAACAAAAGTCAAACCCTAAACATTGACGCAAAACCAAAAAGAAAAACAAAAAACCCAGAGGTCATCAGATATAAGTGAAGTCATAAATCAGGCAATAAAAGAAAAATCACACAACAGGTTTCAAATTGTGGTTAAATTTCAGCCAAATGTAGGACAGGAGGGGAATGGGGCTGGAGGGCTGGGAGGTGTGACGATGGGTCGACGGCTCGCTTCTTAAAGTGTGTAATCACAGATTACTTCCATATTTACAGAGAAGGCTCAGATGGTAAAAGAGGATAAGAGAAGTCAGTAGACCACCGTCCTCACTGACGCTGATGAGGTGAAGACGTATTACCGAGAGAAAAGGGAATCATCTAGGGGGGGTCTAAATTTGAGGTCGAAAAGGCAACAAGAAGAAAAAAGGGCGGGGGTGGGTGGGTGGGGGGGACAGTGGTCAGACACTCGGACAGTCCTCGACAAAAACGCGGGAGCTGATCAGTCAGGGAAACTAGTTTCACTCAACAACTCTGCCCTGAATTAGGAGGAGAGAAGAAGACAGAAGCACAGGATAAGACGACAGGAGGGGGAAACACGAGACACATAAAGACGTTTCCCACAGTGTTAGCGAAACCGCTGGGATGCTGGTGAGTTTTGCTGGAAAAGGCTGGATGTTGTCAGCTAGCTACCAGCTACTGGTTAAAGAGATTATAGTTTGGTTAGATTAAAATGAGTCACAGTAAGGAGTGCAACTGGTCAAAGAACTTGTGGTTTGGATTTGTCCGTGGTTTCGCGGTTCTGTTTGTGTAAAACTCACACGGTGATTTATTTATCTTTCCACTGGATTCGAAGGAAGCTTTTCAAAGGTAGTGTTTTGTTGAGCATTTATTCAAAGCACAGCTGCTGTTCACAGACCAGAGAGGCTTGACATCTCTTCATTTCGAGGAATTCCCCACACCCCCCCCCCCCACCTCCTCCCCCTCCCCCACTCTGAAAAGAATAAGCACTCTCCACAAACAAGTGTCTCCCGATAAAAGAGGCCATATGACCCGGAAATGGGGCCGCTGGGACCTATTCGGAGAAAAAGTAATGGCTTTATTATGCGAAGCAGTGATAGACTAGTTTTTATGAGCCCTAATGTAGCAATGGCTACACAACACAGCACTACATTACCCTATATTACACTGTGTTCCAGTCTGATGATGGAGTTTGTGGTTTTGCAAAACACATGTTGGCTCCATGTAATCAGCTGCAACATTAGAGCCACCTTCAGCCTGGTGGCAACAGTCCTCCCACCAGGCTGCACAAGTGCAGTCAGACTTTCAAAAATGTCACAAGACATTGAGCGGCATGATGACTGCAACAGACTTATCCATCTCAGCAGTTTTGAGACTTATCTATCTCAGCCACCTCACAGCTTTGTGAGGTGGCTCAAACTTGATTCAAAGCTCATTTCAAAGATGATTCATAAAGAACTCTCATTTGTGGGAGGGAGCTGGGAAATAGTAGCACTTTTTTATTGGCAGGTACTTTTGTGGGACCCCCCTGAAAGGGCACGAGGGATTGGAGGGTGGCCCAAGACTTTGGCAATTGTTTGACTTTAAAATTGTCCAAGACCCCTGTTTAACCTGCTCCATGTTTGTTTTGAAGCCCCTGCTTTTTTATGGGGGCGAGAGAGGTATGGCTTCACTGTGAGGTTCAAGTGGGTCCACAGCCTTTCCTTCTATTCAGGGACAATCTGAGGGGGTCCTGGAAAAAGAAGCAGGGCACTGCCTGGTTAAAATCACTTCTTTGCGTCAGTGGGCTTGCCATCTTGTTCTGCCATCACCTTCCACATTAGCATGCTCTTTTCTTTGTTCCAATGGACCAGCTCTGTCATGTGCCTCAGTGCTCTTTCGAACGCTCAACACCGAGTTGCAAAAGACTGAGTGTTCCGACTTTTTTTCATCACAGCAAACAGAAACATCCCTCTCCAGTTGGTTTTGGAGTGACTCTGTTGGACAGGACCACATCACCTTTCAATACACCCTGTTATGCCCAGTATCTCATGTTGTATAATGTGCTAATGCAACTTCATATCTCCCTCCTATATTCAGGCACTTGTGTTGGACATTCATTGGTTATTCACTTCAATGGGTTCAGTGGGTTTTTCTTCTCAGTGTTTACTGTTTTCAAGTGAATCACGTGACTTCTTTACATTGCCTCAGATATTTTATGTATAGTACTCGTTGATTACATTCTGTGATCTTTAATGTAGCTTGTTTTGAGGATCAGAAGTTTAAAATAGGTCATAAATGAGGTTACACTTAAGGTGACGGGGGGAGGGAGGGTTCAATCAGCAGCCCTGCTGTTAGTAAACAAGGTGTCACGGTAGGATGAGAAGCAACACTCTTTCTTAGTTGTGACAGTCAGTAGCAGCAGCAGCATTCTTTCATATTAAAGGCAAAACAGGCACTGAGAGTTGTTATTCACCTCCACTCCACAGTTAGGAATGTGCATATGTCAAGTGCACCTTGCGTAAATGGAAGAGAAGAAGAAGAAGAAGAAGAAGAAGAAGAAGAAGAAGAAGAAGAAGAAGAAGAAGAAGAAGAAGAAGAAGAAGAAGAAACTAGTTCTTTACCAATAAGCTATTTGCATCGGGCACAGCGCTACACAGAGATTTTCTGTAGGCTGATTTCTGTGTTTAAATGGGTGCTTTTTAAAATTTAAAAAAAATCAGGATTTAGAAAAAAACTCTACCTCGACTACATCCCTTGTGATTTAAGTCAAGCTTAGAAACACTTCTAAATGCGGAGGAGAGACATACGAAGTGCTGAAATTTAGAAATCAGGCCAGACTGGTCATTTTCCTTGGTTGTGTACATTGGTTCCCATTTACACAGCCTAACTGCGGTAGAGCTTCAGTACCTAAACTAATATGGAAGCAAAATACCAACACAGCTCCAACCAGGCAGCACAGGACATGCATGACAAACTTCTGTCATGCTGGTATTTCTTTTCTTTTTTGGGGGTGGGGGGTGGGGGGTCCTTTCAACCATTTTCTGCTGTTGTGCATGGTTTGTTGCATCTTTAAATCATCCCAAATGTTGTTTTTGTGTTCTCTGTATCTTAATACATTGGAAGACGACACCAAGCCACATTGAAAGGTTTACATTATCAGAGATTAGCTTGCTGTGCTGGTAGATGGAACTCGTAGGTTGTCTGTCCAAAACTGTAAAGCTCACAAGAGATGTAGCCCCTATAATACGGCCATTACATCCATTTGCTGAGAAATCTGCCTGTGCCGAATACACCTATATGGTGCGTTCTGTCAAGTGTGTGCGAAAAATTTGTGTGCATGCATGATAGTCTTTTTGCTGCAGTTAGGCGGACATAATTGAAGCGGTAGGGGGGGGGGGTGAAATAGTGCCAAGCTTGTCCTCTGCTCTCTGTTTAGGCTACAGCTTGTCGGAGAGGTGGGGTTTACACGTACTCCCTGGCTGTGGAAGGCTGTGATTGGCGGTAGTATTGCTGCCCCCGAATGTCATCTTTGGAGCAAGAGCAGCATAGCAAGGAGCCACCCAGAACAGTCAGACTGGCTGCCGCCCAGCCTACGAAGAGGGCAGAGCCGAACTCATACCTGTGCACGAAACAGAGTGGAGTCAGAATTAGAAACAGGTAACTGAGGGGGCTTTAGTGGCCATGGTTTCCTCTGAGCACAAAGCATTATGAAAAAAACAAACAAATGGAAATCATAAATGACATCAGAATTCCAGAAATGTTGAAAATTTCCTAAAACTTTAGTTTTTCCCTTTGCAATCACACAATTTTATGACCACCCACTTCAGAATCAATGTTTTTTCGTTTTAAATTGTGTATGACCACATAGTGGGTGAGGCTGTTGTGGCAACCTGAGCTTAACTTCTGACCCAAACACAACACGACAGTCAGAGGCAACGTCATTCCTGTCCCTCTTCTCAACCACAGTCCTGAATTAGATAAAGCTATTCTCATTTAGAGAGATAAGAAAAAACACTTGAAACAATTAAAGCTGCTGTTGCAGGTTTAGGTATTGGCAGCTTTTGATGCTTCTGATTGGCTGTGTTCACTGGGACCATTCGTCACCAGTATGAACGAGCAGAGAGCCTTGTTCTCATCAAACAAGGCTCTGTACTCATATAGGTAGTAAAAATGGAACTTTGCAGCGTGTACTGCCAACCAAAAGTTGGTTCGATGCCAATCAAGAGATCAACAACTGCCTGATTCCATGCAAAAAAAAATCCAGATCAGTAGTGGTTCGGTGCACAGGGAAGGAAACTGATCCAAACAAGTGATCCTAACACTTTATGTCGATCATACCAACATTTACAGAGGGTCCATGCACAGACAGGTGGGGACACCTGATCATAACAAACTATTGAAGTTGAAGGGCGTGGCCACCTGAAAACATGTGGACCATCTGGGATGACTTGTGAAAAATGAAAAAGGTCCACAGCCAATTTCCTGCAAATTTTTCATGCCAGTCACTTAATTTAGCATTTAAAAAGACACCTCGAAGACGTGAACGTGCAGGTGGTAACAATCCTAAAGATCTACAGCAGTAATGCTCTTACTCTGAAGGCTGTTTCTGTTTATTGGCTTGTGTGGGTGTGTATTGCCATGGTTCGGCTTCTCTGTGAGGCTTGTGAAGTGTTTGAAGCCCAACTGGAGGGCAGTTCATTGTACATACCTGGCGTTGGGTGGCGTGTTTGGGTTAAAGAACTGATAGGACACCTGAGTGGCATACCAGGATACAGACACCAGTGTGCACAGACCTGCAGGGGAGGAAACAACTGCTTTAATGCTTCACTCAACCTACGGACACACCCATAGCTCCAGCATGCCAAACAAATTGGTTGGGGGTCTTTGTTTAGTCAATGTTTTACCCACTGGTATCATGGTTTCTGCAGCAGCTAATGTCTCCCAAACGACTACGTCCTGTTTACAGCCAGAGACTCTAATTACCTAAAATAAGTCTCAGCGAGACATTCCCAGAAAGACGTCAAGCCAGTCTCCCTAAGTGTGTCTCAACGAGGCAAACTGAGCTCGAATCTCACCTGCAAGAAGGAAGAGCGCCCCTCCTGTCACAGCGATGCGCGTCTTGGTGGCTGGGTTGTTGTCGCCCACCTTGGTGCACTTCATGCCAACCACGCTGACGATGATGCCGATGAATCCCAACAATACTGACACCACCATGAGAGCCCGGCATGTCTGGATGTGGACTGGACACAAACAAAAGGGTGATAGGGGTGGAGTGATGATACAAAAGAAGATAGGAAGTGAGGAAGAGAGAGATAGAAGCAAGTGATGAGATGGTGGGGGATACATTTTCAGCACATTCGCTCTCTCTCTCTCTCTCTCTCTATTTTCCTTGAGATGTCTCTCCCTCTTTCCAAGACCTTAAATGATCCTCTTATTTTCTCTGCTGTCATTCCACTGTGGTTTCTGTCTTCTCAAAAAATGTAATTTGCTGCCTACACTGGTCTCAGTGCACACATAACTTAGTGGGAGCAACATATTTATGCATATTTACACATAAACTAGCACACACATACATGCACATGTGCACAACACTGGCACACAGGCAATGGCTGTAGGTGGGGCCAACACAGATGAAGCTCTCTCTGGCACAAAGCGACTGTAGGAGGTCCTGCTTTACATGTTTTAGCACAGTGGGATCAGTGTGGCTATGTCACAAAGCCAGATTGTTTCTGCGGGGCTGTCACTGCTGCCACCACAGCCGCGGTGGCCATCAGATGCTCATCAACTCAACCGCTGCCGCTCACAGTTAAAGCAAAAGCATTGCGTAGCTTGAAAGGTGCTGCCAAAGTACAGATGGAGTGCTTACAAATATAAAGAATGGTTAAATCACAGCGAATGGTTAAAAAGAATGAATACCATTATCCTAATTCCTAAACCTAACCAGAATAAATGAAATAACTTTGCTTTGAGGTAAATAAAAAGCAAACTGAACCTTTCTTTAAAAGCTGTGCCCATCTTATTAATCATTTCATTTTCCCCACAAACAGGCTCCTGTTGCTGTCAGGTAAACGTAAACATGGGTAAATAAGGTTCTTGAGCCAGCCCACTTGAAATCAAGTCTGAACTTGGTTTGACCCCATAACGAGACAGTGGTACCCTTCACTAAGATCACCCTACCTTGAATTGCCTCGAAGAAAGGCCATGGCCAATCTTCTTCAAACATTGAACTCCCTATAAATTACTCACTCTTCTGTTTGACTGTTTGTCTCAGATTTCCACCCACTGCGGAAGATATCAAAGCACAAGACACGACTGATAACAGGCACTCTCGGCAACATATAACACGGACACGTTTGAAATGACAGCACTGAGCAGTTTTCTATTCAAGTTGTAAAAAGTGTCTCATTGTGGTTTTCTATGAAATATGCAACTTACGAATGGTAAAACTGATTTCAAAAGAGAGAACCCCCCTCCCCAAAAAAAGGTGCCCACACACATTGTGAACTGGCAGGATACTGTCTCCAATGTGCTCAGACAGGAGGGTCATTACATCCTGAACAGACAGCGGTCTCGGGTGGACGATGGAATTCGACTGATAAACTCAGAAAGAAAAGATTTGGCTTGAAACAAGCTGCTGTGTGAGATGTTGAGCAGCAAACCAAAAGTCATCATGTGTGATTGTGACAGAGCCACACACACACCATCATTAATGGCATAGTGGTGTAGCCGAACTTCACAGGCTGATCTGAGGGGACTTTTGATGGTATGAAGAGTTTGGAGATGTCTTTGAAGTGAACTTTATGGCTCCACTGCTTCTTTTGATGGAATATGTGAACAGTCATCAGCAGAGAAAGCTGCAATTCTTCATACCTGCCTTGTTTATCATCTTTACCCGGTGTCCCTCCTTTTTTCTTCTTCGGAGGGCATGTGGGGCTTTAGGCTGAATGACACCAGTTGAAAAACTGGGTGTTCGCGGGTGAAAAAAGCACAAGGGCGATCAGGGGCTTTTGGGGGTGAAGGGGAGGCTAGAGGGAGGGAGGGGGTCCAGGGGCAGGTTGCCTCCCCCACGAGGTCCCTGTCCCTCTTTACTGCCTTGCTTGGCACTGCCAGCCACCAGCGTTCAGTGAGTTTGTGAGTGCTTTCCTCTGTGTGGCTGCGGGCACTGTGCAGTCCCATTGTGAGGTCACCCGTGGCTACACGTAATCGCCCACTCAGTCTGCAGTGCCAATGCTACACTTAGATCTAACACTTCCAGTCCTAAAAACAGATCCTGTTTTCAAGGCACAAAGCGAGCAAATACAATGTTCTTTGTAGAACTGTGACACTACGCCCAGATCAAATAGGCTTTCATGGAACTTTCCCTTCATTCTGCTCAACTGTAATGACAGAGGCATCCCAGTGTTCATACTGGTAAGCAACATGCTATCGCTGCTTGTACAGGTCACTTTTGGATCCTAAACATCACAAAAAGCCATTGGCTCATTTGGAAAACAAAGGACATTAACCTCAAAACTCTATTTGAGGTTTATGGTCACATCATTCTTGGTTTATTCAGTGGATCCCAATAAACAATATTATTTTCATGTCCACAATTAATTTCTAAATCCTGATAATATTACAAACTCACTAAAATGTGTGGCTTTTGCACATCAGGGTACAAAAGTAGCATCTCAATTTACAATGATATATGTACAATTTACAATTTACACAATGATACTGTGAGGAAGGCATTTTATTGACTTTAGTTGTGTGATTTTTTTTATTCTACACAATCATGGGCTTAGTAATTAATCCATCACATAATAATTGCATATCAATATTGACCACAAGAAGCCTGAGTGGTGAAATAAAAACCAGAAAGTCTGTAGCGTCAGGGCAAAATGAAGTGTTTTCCTTTTAGATTTTGCACACATCCCTTTTTTTATTCAAACCAAACAGATTTTTTTATGAGGTTAAGTGAACAGTCACATCTGTATGTTATGTTTACTTGTCTTCCACGAGCCAGTGAGTGAATCCAAGCTGCACTTAAAGTGTTAGCACACCCAGCTAACAAGCAGCTGATACTAAACGTTCCTCTCAGTGATAATGGTGTATGAGAATAAGAATGATGACAGTAGGTGCCAATTTCCATTGGTTCATCTTAAGGTCTACTTTCTCTCCATCAGAGCTGCAGATATACAGCAGAGCACCAGAACTCTAACAAGCTGCAGCTGAGAAAAACTAAACTAAGCAATGCATTAAATAGAAATAAGGTCCATGTCAAGTATTTATGCATGTTAGATTCTAATTCTAAATTCTAATGACACTCATAAAATGACGAATGTGATGGTATTGTACCACAACAGCAGAAAGATGGAAGAAAAAACAGGCGATGTCCATCTCAACTGTTAATTCTGATATTCTGTCTAACGTGTCAGCACAGCTGTTTTCTTGCTGGGGTGTATGGATCGATAAGATCACCTTCAGATTTGTCATTTCTAAGGAAGTTTTTTCATACTTTGATACAGTTCCCATTGTCAAAAGCTGTGACTACTTTGTCACAGCGAAAATAATCCTAAACTCCTAATTGTATCTGTCCCTCATCAAGGTCTACAAAATGCCGTGTTTACTAAAAAACTTCACGTACAAAGTACCAGCTTTCACTGATCCTCCAGTAACTATATGTGGCTGAAGGAACATACAAACATGTCTGAAACAAGTTTCAGACTATTGCACGTAGGAGCTACATGCCGGTGCTGCTCCTTCAGTGAGCTCTTGTCAGCTTTTCACTGCTGAAAGCCAGGAGGGTTGTTTTTTACCTTCAGCTCCAGTTGCAATATTACTTTTTTCTTTCACACTTATGCAGATGTATAATACTAAACAAATAAAGAGCACTGATTTAACAAATGAGATCTAGCACTGTCTTTTTTTTCAGATTTAAAATAGTCAGATGGTGCGTTTTTTAAATTCTGCTCATTTAAATGAACTGGCAGTCACTGTGGACCACGGATGAATTGTGGATTGTGCCAGACAAATGCCTGTTCCAAAGAAAAGGCACTCCAGAGAAACAACAATATGTGCTACTGTTTGTTTCTGTCATTTTGAAATGTCAGTAAATCAAATCAGCTGTAACTTCTTATTTGAAATAATGCGATGGTTATTTATGTATTCACTATGCAAGTCCTAAAGAGGGATTTCAAACTACTTTACAAGAATCACTCAGCCTCACCGATGGCCAGTTCAAAGGTCCCTCTGTAGGACATGATGGATTCACATTGGCAGGTTGATTCATCCTTTTTAACGCTCAGATGTTCCTGGGTACAAAGAGCTGTTCCTTCAGCACCACCATCCACACGCTGCCCCCCTCCGACAAGCACCAGTCTATCCTCCCAGCTGTCCAACACCCTCCATCTGTCATCCCTCGTGTGAACCCTTCATCTTGTTTGTGAGCAAAATGCCAGGTAAAACCTTCACTTTGCCACACCTACTTGGCTACATCAGCCAAGTGCAGCACAGTCTGGTGAGCAATTCCACCCCACAATCACATGCTGCCCCCGCTGTGAGTAGCTCCAGGAGGACGGAGCGCCTTCAGAAGTCAGTCCGCTGGATCTAACCTGAACCGGACGAGTATTTAATCAAGTTTCAGACACGCATCGTCTTCCTCCAGCACGTGATTTGGCGTGCTGCCTTATCTAAACGGAGAAGCACGCAGCTGAACCTCTGACAGATCGTGAAGGATTGGTCGGAGATTGGAAAACTGCATGGTGAGGCTTTGCCGAGGCTTTTTCCTTTTTTATTCAGTGTGGCTACAGTGTGTCGGTACGTACTGGGCGTGTTACTGCACAAATGGAACAATATACGCGTGTGGGGAAGACAGAGCGCATTCTGAGAATATCTCTACTCTCTGGCACAACACTGCCCTTTTCTTCTCCAAACAGCCCCTATTCATGCCCAAGGACAATACGCTGTTCTTACAGCGGCTGAGGAGATGGGAGATCTGCTCGAGCATCCCATCGCACGAATCGCCACTGAAACTCTGTGTTGATGCAATGACTCACAGGAGACAGCAAAATGTTAGCAAAAGCACCTCGTACAAAAAGCATTCCGGTGTGCGGGGAGCGTAACCACAATGAAAAACAGGCAAATTGTTTAGGGAAACAGCACTCTGACCAGCACACACACACACACACACACACACACACACACACACACACACACACACACACACACACACACACACACACACACCAAACCTCTCATTAGAATCCCTCATAGGATGATTTAAGCAGACAGTCGATGGATGGATTCATTTAATCTGTGTGCCATTAATTATTAGTCACGAGAGCTTACTTACAGATCAGAGATGAAAGGGGGGGCTCATCTTTGAGCTAATTTATGTCTGAACCCCACATTCCTCACCCTACTCACCCCCACCCTCCCTCACACCCCATTACACACACCACTTGTCGCAATGTTTTGGATGAGCAACAATTATTAAAGATGCAACCAGCAGCACTCTGGAGAGATTTACAGCATGTGAACTGGATGCATCACAGATAGTATTTAGCACTTTGGGAACTGGGTTCCCTCTGTGGGGGAACAAAGGAGCCCATGAACAATTCATTTTGTGAGGTGTAGTGAGACACTTTGATATTAGTCAGGCAACAGATAAAATAGCTGAACTTCAAGGCAAATTTATCGAAAGGAACTTTTGAAAGAAGTCTCTCATTCTTTAAAGTGATTGGATAATAAAGTTTACTTGATAAATAATCAATCTGTTAGTTGGCACAACCCCTGAATGAAATCACTCAAAAAAGGTAGAACAGAATAGCTTGGGTGTCATTGTGAGCAAGAGACATAACAAGTTACAGTACATGTCAACCTCCAGTCCTGGGGGGCTGGCGTCCTAAGACTTTCAGAAGTCTCCCTTCTCCAACACACCGGAATCAGGTCGATAGGTCATTATTAGGCTTCTGCGGAGCTTAATGACAACATGCTAGTTCAAACCAGAGAGAAGTCTGAAGGTCTAAGGATGCCTGACCCCCAGGAATACAGTGCAACCCCCCCGCCCCACACACACACACACACACACACACACACACACACACACACACACACACCCTGAGTTAGAGTGTTGGAAGTTTTCATCTATCCAAATTCAACCATGGTACTCACTGTCTAGCGAGAGCATGGAGTCAAAGATCTTGCACTGCACCTGTCCAGTACTCTGCGAGGCGCAGCTCATCCACAGGCCCTCGTACAGGCCCACAGCCGTGATGATGGCATCCCCGGCATATGACGACTGCTTCCACTGGGGCAGGGCAGTGGTGGAAATGATGCCAATCCAGCCGCCCAGCGCCAGAAAGTAGCCCAACAACTGGAGACCCGAGTTGGCCATCCTTCTCTCTCACTTCAATCTGTCTTTCTGTTTCCTTGCTTTCTGGCTTCAATCTTCGATCTGGCTGTTTTCCTCCTGATCTAACTGACAAAAAAACGTTTACCTTGGACCACTGCAGCTCCCAACTTTCTTCGGTGGGCAAACCTGTTACTTGTCCTGCTTGTCTCTTCACTGCCTCCTTCTGAGCATCTCTTTTTCCCCCTTAACTTGAACTTGCATTTGAAGTAATCTGCTCTCGTCTTGGCTTTCCTTCCTTTTTGTTCCTGCAGGAGAGGATGAGTTGTCAGAGTGATGTCTCCCTCTTCCAGGCTGTCCCGCGTGATTCCCTGGTATGTCTGGGGATCGGTCAAAGTGGGGAAGGCAAAGTTTGCAGCACTCAGCAATTCACTTGATCAAGCATGGTCACGGGGCTTCCTCAGTCTCTGCATGGCTGGGCGCGAATCTCTCTGGCTCTGCCTGCTGCTCGCTCACTAACTTTCTGCCCCACTACAACCTTTCCATCTGCGCCGAGCTCGAGTAACTCAATGAAGGTTGGCTGAAAAAAAAAGTGAAAAGGGAGGAAGGAGAAAAAAAAGGAACTGTGTGAACACAACAGGCTGACCACGATGGGATGGGGAGAAGAGCTCATTTGTGATTGGGCTGCAGTGCATTTTGGAAACGCCCAGTAGGATGGAGGAGGGCTGAGCCCAATGAGGGCAAAGAGGACTGTTTCAAACAGATGGAAAGAAAAGGAAAAGAAAAGGAGCAAGGAGGAACATGAAGCATTTCTCGGTAGATTGCTTCAACTAAACTGATGACTTTTGAATCAACAGTGGCTCCAAAAAACTTCAACATGCTCTATACTCTGTTGTTTTTCTTTTTTTCAATCTAGCGTCAACATATTGATTTCTGTAGTGGTTGGATCAGCCCTGGCTGGAGGTTGGTGGTAAAGAGCAAGAAACACTACGTAAATCAGCACACAAACACTGCTGCTGGCTGAAAAGGACATGTCACATCCAGACAGGCTCTCTGGAAATTATGGGTGGCCGGGGCAAGCCTCCCCACATCGCTATGGCAACGGCCCCGACAAAATGAAGAAGAGAGAGAGAGAAAGAGAGAGCCAAACCAAAGGGACTTGCCCGACTCTACATCCTTGCGAACTGTAAAAGTGGACACACTTTGGACCTTTTGTGTTCACAGAGACCTCACTCTTCCTTCTCTTCCCACAGCTGAGCACCTTCACCAGCAACACCCCCCCCCCCCACACACACACACTTTGAGTTCACTTCATTGCATTATCTCTAATTCGCAGTGGACTAACTTGGTAATTCTTAATCTGCCAATTAGACTGCTCAAACTGTTGCTCTCAGAGACACGGCTGTTTTCTCACATCTGCAAGAGACATGTCTCGCCCCCACCCTGCACACATGCACTCGCGTATGCAAGTCGACACATCAAGCATGTTCTTCCAGTGCGTTCCCACAGCTGGTTCCTATCCACTGTAAGGGGTCAGTGACAGGCTGGCAGGAGGGGAGTTTTTTTTTAAAAAAAAACTTGTTGCAGACTTGTTTTGAAAGGACGCGTCATGTGTGGTATACTTTTCAGGGTCAATCTCTTGCTTGTGTTTCTGTTGTTCCGAGCTACCGTCACAGTTGATGATTTACCTGTTGACAGAAAAATCTCAATGAAAATGAAGAACCTTATTGTAAAATAAAATAAATCGTTAACTTTATTTATTGTTTGTCTTGTTTGTCAAAAAAGGTTTTGGAGATGAGTCACACTCAAAAAATCTACTCTATTTGGGAATAATTGGGCCCAAAAAACAGTGAATTCTACAGGTTTTCGATTTATTCTGCTCCTAGTCTCAGTCACTGCTTCTTAAATTTGAGGAAAGCCCCAGCAGCTGTGGACATTTGATTCTTCCAGTGGTAAAGTTGGTTTCCAGCTCAGCACCAGCTTCGTTAGTTCAGCAAACAGTGTTGCGCATACCGACTCTATTTTCACAACTCCAGCAAATATGTACAAAATATCACTGCCTCCACAGCTGTCTCCAATACATATTGTGTTGTAGGAACATTAACCCCCCCCCTCCAAAGCCACGGACCAGTCGTCAGCCCGAGTGCGCTGTGTGACCATCTGTGAAAATTTAGCAGGTAGGCCATGTGGCTCACTGAGTTTTGTCTTTTTGTCTGAGTGTTTATGTTTATGTTGGTTGATATGCTAAGCCTCTGTGTTATCGACCAAAACAATAATGAATATTTAAATGAATCAGGGTTTGATTATGGAGGAGGAGGCAGGGAAACAGTTACCCAACTCCAGAATATCTGCAGAGTCCTTTTCTACTTTTAAGACTTCTGAAGACTCAACTATTTGGCACTGATATGACTCTTCTCCTCCTTGTCCACAAGAGAAAAGGAATCAGATGATCTAAGACCCAACTGAAACCTGTTGCTATCGCAATTAAAAAAAAAAACTTGGTGAAGCACCTGCAGCTGAATATATAAACTTTAAGCACTTTGTCACACTTACTAAAGCTTTTCCTACTGTCTGGATTCTTGCTTATGTCTTGCGTCGTTTTGGAGAAAAGCATCTGCTGAATGAAACTGTCAAACTGTAAAGCCACATTAACCAAGGCAGCGTTTTTTGCATTTGCTGCATTTTACATTTGCTGCTTTTTGTGTGTTTTTTTTTACAATATTCTTCTTACCTCTTTTGCCATCTCCAATGTGAACTTGAACTCCATCTTTCCCAACATAAACAAACATCCCTGGCAGAACATGTGAACACACATGACCTCACTTATCCAGCATCAAGTATGTCTTTGAAAACCCTTCTCTGCGCACACACACACACACACACACACACACACACACACACACACACACACATGCATGCATGGGCACACATCACACACCAGCACTCCAGCCATCAGCTGCGCGAAAAATGTGCAAATTGAAAGAACCATACATGGCAGTCTCAAACCATCCTTGTGTTTATTATCCTCTGAGCCTTCTTTCATTCACTCTGATCTTAAATGCTTTGGCTGTATGTGTGTGTGTGTGTGTGTGTGTGTGTGTGTGTGTGTGTGTGTGTGTGTGTGTGTGTGTGTGAGTTGATTTTTTATATCT
>JASSRZ010000072.1:20348528-20362601 GCA_032164315.1 Malacoctenus gilli
TGTGTGTGTGTGTGTGTGTGTGTGTGTGTGTGTGTGTGTGTGTGTGTGTGTGTGTGTGTGTGTGTGTGTGTGCGTTGCATGTTCATCTCTACAGCGTGAAATGAGAGAGTTTGACATATGAGGGCGAGATGTGGTCAGAGTATGGAGGTCAGCTGAGCCCAAGAGGCGAGAAGAGATGAAAGAAAACCAAAACAAGTGCTCGAGTTCTTTGGTGAAGGCTTGAATGGTGGAGGCTTCTCTCCTTTTTTTGGGATACCAATCTGATTTTGAATCCGCCACTTTGTGGGTTTGTTTGAGGGGGTGGGTTTGTTCTTCCTCGGAGGAAACAACATGCCATACATACCACTACAACTGATCTGGACCTGGACTCATTTTGTCTGCCTGGACCAGCAGCACAGCCAGTAGAGGCTCTATGATGGACACTAAGGCACATAAGTGTCTATACAAGGGACATGCCTCAAAAAACTCTCAAGTGAACATCTCACTTTATACCTATTTGTGTGGTGCACACACAGCTGGTAGTTAGTTTCAACTAATCTTTCTGTTGTTTGAAGGGTTTTTGGTCTCACGATATGTTTTGACTGTCCTTTGTAATTCTTATTACCCTAAATTCATCATGTGGGTCAGACCAGACGCCCTGGTGGACCTGATTAGGTGAGGACAGTGACTAAGGGGGAGTTGGACCACCGAGAGCAGATGATAGAAGCTGTGACGTGGCACAAAGCTGATGCAGGAACAGGGATGTCAGGATGCCAGTTGGCAAAGCCAGCAGTGGTTACATCATGGTTTATCATCTTTTACCCAAAAGCGAATCAAAAAACAAAAAAATTCCAAAGGTCCTCAGTTAAAATTGACCTGCACACTCTTTGCTACTTAAGAAAGTGGAGGCCCACTGTCTTTTTATGGTCTTACCTGACTTCACCCTGGTTGTCTTTGTGTGGCTTTAACACTGTTATCAGCACAGACTCACTCCGCTGTGACTCCCAGCTCTAATCTTTTTGTACAGCTCTCTCCAAACAGGAAACCATCAAATGTGATTAGCAGAGTCTCACACACAATTGAGACATAAAAGGGGGTGGGGGGTATCAGATTAGTGCATGTTGCCAGGACTACTGTGAGACACATGTGGACATGTAAACAGTATTGGAGGTTTTGTAACACAACAGGCAGATTTTGGATTAGTGAAAACAGAAAGAAGAAAAGAAAAAAAAGTTATTCAGTGAAGCAGGTTCTCATTGATGGCACATGAAGGAAATTTGTATGCAGTCTGGAAGACACTTCCTAAATGATTTCATTTGAGAAGAGAGCTTGAACTCTGCAGTATTCTCAAAGACCTCTTGCAGCTCCCCAGTCAACCGTAATTAAAGAATGTCCAAGCTCTCCTGATAATGTCTTTTGCCCAGAAAGCCTGCAGGAGAATGTGGCTACTCAATGGATGCTAACCCAAGCACAGGGATGAATAATGTATGTGCGCGCCCTGAGGAGACACCCTCTGGTTGATCTCAATTGCCACTGAAGAGTCTGTTGGCTAGGCTCATTATGGGACACCCCCCCCCCCCAAAAAAAAAGCAGACAGCAAGTTAAGTGCAGTGGACACACAAAAGGAACAATGTGTTGAAAGTGTAGGAGAAAAGCAGTGTGGGAGATGAATGTTTGGTGCAAGCTGACTGAAGGATTTTGACTGACTGCTGTCATTGAGGTGTTTTGGATGTTTAAAAGCCTCTACATTTCTGAAGCTCTCTTGTCCCCCTCCCAGGCTATTTAATTGGACCTCCTCACTGCCAAGTTAGGACGTGGTCCTGTACACCAGCCACCTCCATGGTGGGGTCAGACAAGACATATCACCGTGGTAATACTGTAGTTTTCCCAGGTACGTAGGGGCACCGGGGTCCGGAGATCAAAGCGGTGCAATCTTTCTTCACCAAGCTGGAGGAAGTGCTGGAGCTGCTCCACATCTGGCAGAGGCCCCTCCTGTGGCCCTCTATGAGTGTCAGACAAGTCAGAAAAATAGCTGTCGAATTGCTTATCGAAAGCGAATCTGAGCTAAATGCCTTGCTGGAATGACATGGCAAGCTGCGGGGGTTCCTCTGATGATATCACCTGATACCATTTAGTCTTGGAATTTGAATTTTAGGTCCATAAGCATGTCATGGGACCTTTCAGAGGTGTGGCCAAGAAGAGCTGTGCATCATTGGATACCGTATTTGATTTTTTTTTTTTTTATTTTGCAATTAAGCTAGTGTGAATTACTTACAACCTTCTTTCAGTTGTAAACAATTCAATTGAATTGTTAACAATTCAATGTGAAATTTTCGACACAACATACTCAGTGATTTCTTGGCCTGAGTCTGCAAAGGCAATAACTCTTAATAGAGGCTCGTTCCAAGAATGTTCCAAAGCTAAAGTCACACACAGAGGCAGCTTGTTCCGTCAAGCGTTTTCATCCTCCTGTTTTCTAAACGTTGTCCCTTCGGCATTTCTTTCATGCGCGGTTCAGCTGTTGGGTCAGCTTCCTCCCTCTGCTTTACTGTAGGCGTCCAATGTGTGATTGTCTGCAAGGGAATGGAAGAAGACCCTTTTTTTCCTCCCACCACTTCCAGCCTCTGCTGCCTCCTCCCTCTCTCCACAGGACACATGATTCAGTGGGTGCCATCGGTTACTCCCTCTCTCCCCACCTCTCACCTCTCTCCCTCTCCCCAGATTTTCCAGACCCCCGCTGCACTAAGCTGAGCTTAAGAGTCAGCTGAGCTGATCAAAGACCGTAGCCATGTAGTGGCTAACAAGAGGCGAGAGTTCCCAACGACACAGGACCTCCCAGGGGGCTTCCATCGACATAGACCTACTGTCCCAAGAATCAAGACAAAGGGACCTGAGCTAATTGCGGCCATTTGCTGGTGTGCTCTACTGATTTTAGGTCTGCACAGGGGAGCCACCTTCCATTACCAGCCGCCTCCCTGCCAAGCATGGAGAAGGCCCCAGTTTTGTTCTCAGCACTTCCCTGCCCTACTTCACACCCTCCTTTCCACCACCCCCGTCACATCGAACCCTTCCAGTTGCCTCTACATGCTCCGGTGCCTTAACATCACCCTAATTAGCCTGACCACACTTTCTCTCCACCTCCTCCCACCATTGCCCCCCCACAAATACACACAAACATACCTCTCCTTTTTTCCTTCATGACCTTTACCCCATGTGTACAGCAGTGCCACAGTGGGCTGCCTGGTTACCACTTTTCTTGCACTTGTCAATGCATTTCTTGCATTTACAATTTCCATGTTGCAGTCAGGCAGCACTATGAGGTGAGTTGATGACTCAATTGTCCATAGGTGTGAAAGTTGACAGGTGGTTGTGTGCTTGTCCTGTGATGGATAGGTGATGTGTCCTTGGTGGATCTTGCCTTCAGTGACATCAGCTGGGATCAGTTTAAACATATCCCACTGGATCGACTCACAGGACTATCAAAAAATTGCAGCTGTCAATACAAAGGTGGCCAGATTCACAAACACGATGAGCAAGTGACCATTAAAACTTACAGTTTTATATGAAAGTTAATTTTACAATGAATTTAAAACCTCCCATAAATAAAACACAATGTAGCTTTATTGTCAAATATTTGTTGCTGTCTTAGGAGGAATGATGAACTGGTTTCTTTGATTCAAGTGGGAGAAATTCCCCTGTGAAGAGAGGACTTTCAGGACAGTGTTGCCCAGTGTGAAAACTTTGATCTTCTGTCCATACTGTCGAAACACTCGCTTCCATGTGATGATGATTCACACTGCCTTTGGCAAGCTGCTGCAAGAATGATTCTTTTGGATCAAACAAGTATTTTAAATCTGGTTAAAGCCAACTTTGGGATGATTGTTACGATACACAACTGCTATAATAGGAGGATTTATAGCTTAACAGAGTGATGTCGAGGGGGGGACTGGACAAACAAAAGGTCTCATGAAAGAAAATATTCTTTTTCATCTTGCAGAGTGTTTGGAATGAAAATTTTAGATCATTAGAAAATATAACAAAATAAGATATATTTAGGAACTGGCAAATTATTTGGAATTTTAACCACTGATTATATTTGCTGACAAAACCTAATGTGCACAGTGAATAACTCCACTTTCTGCCATCCTAACCAGAGCTGAGCAGCCGATTTTCAGCTCAGATAATACTCTGGGATTGAGTCCACTATACCGAAAATAGGGGGGACTCGAAGGACTCGAGTGGAATCATAAGGACGTGACATAACGTCATGTGTCAGGGACCGGGTGACCCAGGTGACCGATAAGGATGTGACTCATGAGTCAGGAACTCCTGAGTGATGAGGCCAGGACTCATGATTCCCTGTACTACTCAGCGATGCAGACAGGACTCATGACTGAAAGAGAGAAAGAAAGAAAAAAGAGAGAAAGAAAGAAAGAAAGAAAGAAAGAAAGAAAGAAAGAAAGAAAGAAAGAAATCCATCCATCCATCTACAGGCACAGGGCCGGTAGCAGCAATGTAAAACTAGTGCAAAAAGTGACACCAACCAAAGTGACAGTGGCAAAACACATTTCAGTGCAGGAACCTCAAGAGTTTCAGTGTGGAACTGTTCAACAGTCTGACAGCATCTGGGAAGAAGCTGTTTTTCAGTCTAGATGTTTTTGCCCGGATGCTATGTAGCCTCCTTCCAGAGGACAGAGGTGTGAACAGTCCATGTGCGGGGTGGGTGGCATCTTGAAGGATGTGGGAGGATCTGTCCTTGCACCTGGAGGTGTAAATGTCTCCGATGGAGGGTAAGCTGCAGCCGATGGTCCTCTCTGCAGACCTCACCTCCCGCTGAAGCGCCTTCATCTCCGCCGCTGTGCAGCCACCATACCACACGGGGAGCCGGTAGGTCAGGACGCTCTCCACCACGCAACTGTAGAAGGCCCTGAGGACCTCACTGTTCAGTCCCGCCCTCCTCAGCTTCTTCAGGAAGTAGTTGGAAGTTGATGGCCCTTCCTGATGACTGCCAAGGTGTTGGTGTGCCAGGAGGGGGTGTTGGAGAGGTGAACCCCGAGGTACCCGATGGACGGCACAATCTCCACTGCTGCACCGTCGATGTAGAGAGGGGAGGGTCTGGCGGGAGTCTTCTGGGTGTTCAGGATGAGGTTGTTATCTCTGCACCATCGTTTCAGGTCCTCCACTTCTTGCCTGTACGCCGTCTTGTCCCCTTGGGTGATGAGTCCAACCACTGCTTTATCATCTGCTAACTTAACCAAGTTATTTTATCCAATAAAATGAATAATTATCAAATTGACTAGAACTGTCAAATAAAATACCAACATACTATATTTTCATAATTAGAATCAGAAAGACTTTATCTTTCCCAGAGGGAAATTTGTTAACATTTAATGTTAAATGTTAAAAATTTCTTTGTTAAATTGTAATATTTGATTAAATTTGTGAATTTAATGATTTAAGTATTAAAACCAAACACTACACATTAAATTAACACACTATAATCGTAGTTTATCAATAGAATAAACAGTAGATCCTACTTATTACCTTTACTGATCACCATAATGTGTTCATAGTTCATCACCACCGTTCACTCAAGGAGGTTAAGCAGTGTGGCGGGTGAGTCCATTGCTGCGGTGTAGGGGGAGTCTTCTGTCATTCCCTTTCTGCCCTCTGCCTCCTGGCACCTCACTTCCTGTATTTCTTTTGATTCCCGGACTGTTGCTGAAACCAGTAATTTTTTGCACCTGTCTGTGTGGATGCTCATGTTCCCTAAATTCCTGTAAGTACAGCACAGACCAGCCTCCTTAAGAAAGCAGAGATGTTAATGAGGGCAAGCAAGAAAATGAATTGGGGAAACAGAGGTGCAGGAACTCTTCCAGTGTGCAGCATTAACAGTGGCGGCAGTGAGGAGGGTCCTCCTCCTATAAGGGTGCATTTATCAGGAGCCGGAAGGCGCTTTATTACAGCCTTAAGCTCAGCCAGGCTTTGGAAAATAACTGCTCTTCACAGGGAACCCAGAATAGTCCCCTCGTATGTAGAGTGGGGCCCCTGAGGTCCCACTTCTTCTGAAGCAGCACAGCTCCCACTCAGCCTGGAGTAGTTCCATGTGGGAAGATAAAGTTGGAGGGACTTTGGGGGCATATGTTTGATTCCAGATTGTCAACTCTACAAAAGCAGCTAAAATGTATCAAAAAAGAGACCATGAATTAAAATTACTTTTTTTTTTTTGTCAAAGAGCCCTCTGTTTCTTAAGCTTTTTTGAAGGATGAATTGACAATAAATGTGTTAATATAAGAATCAGAAGATTCTTGTTTATTGCTTGGGAATGTGGTATAAAAAGTTTTTTTGAAAAATGTTTTTCTAAACCTTCAGTGCTTGTGTACTTTCATGCCAGTGTACTCTGAAAAAGTTAGAAAGTTCCTTATTTATTTTTAAAATGTGCACATTCAAAGTATAAAAGCAGGGAAGCTGCTGCATAAAGTGTTTCTACGCTATCTGCAGCAAGTTCGGGTTGAATCATTCAGATTTTCTAAGACCCCTAATTATGCACACCAAAGTATACATATGAAAAAAAAGACGGCCCTTTGTTTGGAAAGTGTTCAGTGATTAATCAGTCTGGGATAATTGCATGAGTGATGACAGCAAGAGCATTTGTGAATGGAGACTGGAAAGCTGAGTGACAGTCTTGAACAACACAAAAAACTTTGAGTTTAGTTTGTCATCTGTTCAGTATCAACTCATCCTGGTATTTTGCTTCATCTGATGGATCTAAAGAAAACCTAACAAGGCCAAATAGGATGCAGAGGCTGGAGGTAAACCAGTAGGTCCTGGGGGAAGGCGGAGCTCATCACAACTACTGTAGTTGTGTTGGAGTGATAAATTACTCAGGTATAGAAAGACCCATTCAGGCACAGGAGAACTTCACAAAGGCCAAGACGTGGACTCAAACCTGGTTCCACTGGCAGTGAGGTGACACTCCTTACCACTCTACCAAGAGAACTTTGCTTAAGTGTTTCAATATTCTGCCCTCCCATGAGCTGTATGCATGCATGTACATATGTGTGGACTGTAAACCAGTGCTATGTCAACAGGCAGGCAGCAGTAGGCGGGCAGAGGCCTGAGAATGAACAGCTGAGGGTGACTATGGGGAGATTAAAGGGGGAATGTAGGTCTTAATCCAATGTTGTGCTGCGGTCCCCCAAGTCTCCGCTTGCTGAGAGGGAGCAAAGAAAAGGCGAGCATTCCTTCCAGGCTGGCTGCACAGAACAGAGGCTACAGACACAATCTCCTGCCATCTGGCTCTAACCAAACACCGAACAGCTCCCTGACCCTTGATTCCCGCCACCCCTCCCCTACAGTCGTACCTTCCTTCATCCTCAGTCCCACACTGCTCCACCTCCACAGCTCACTTTCATTGATGGTACTTGTACCAAATATGAACCATGCTTGAAAGATTTGCAATCTGAACAATACTGTGTTTCAAATATGCACAGTTATTTTGTAGCATCAGCTGAGGTGTAGTAGCCTCCACAACATTTGTTGGTGACAAGGTGGACACACTTTTTTTTTCCTCAGGTCTAACCTCATGACTTTGAATGTCCTTGGGGAATAACTTTTTCTGCATTGAACCTAGTCATCTTAAGTTCTCCATTACAATAGAAACAAGGAGCAGTGGTGTTGTGCAGCATCCAGGGATGAGTCAGGGATCCTATCTCAATCTCTCGTGATGGCCTTGCAAATCTATGATGGAATGTCACACCCCAAAGCTATTCTGTTGCACTGACATCCGGTGAAGATCGAGGTCGTACCTCAGCATACTGCAGGGTGTCAAGCTTGGAGGCAGTGGGTGTCTTAGGTGGGCCAAGAGCCCCAAATCAGCAGTCTGAACCAATCACACGAAGCAGTGCAGAATGGATTCATGCTGTCATGCCGACTTGACAACATTTTAAGGAATGTAAATGTGGCAGCAGACAGCCAGACTTATCAGACAACGGGAATTTTGTCCTGTCTTCTATTGTTCAGAGTTGACAAAAGCTGTAGTTTGAGCTTCTTGCTCTAATCTGACAGCAGTGACACCTGCTGCTGCTGCTGCTGCTGCTGCTGCTGCTGCTGCTGCTGCTGCTGCTGCTGCTGCTGCTGCTGCTGCTGCTGCTTATGTCAACCTTACCTTCACTCCCCATTGGAATAGAAGTAGGTCAAATTGTTCAACGCTCACACTCGAATATGCGTGTCCTTCTTGAAAGTGGCAGCATTTTTTTTTTTTACCTAAAGTTCCTCTTTTTGATGTCAGCCCAGATGGTGCATTTGGTGCACAGCATTGGGGCACTAACAACCACAACATCCCTCAGAGTTTGACAATGAAAAAACAACCCATCCCAGAGGAATAACCCGGAGTAAATAAAGCATCTGGTGCATTGGGGTAGTCACCACTGGAAGCTCTCTCAGTTGTGCTGAGAAACCTCTTTGTTTGGATCAGTTCATAAAGTGCAATAAAAGCAATATTTTACTTTTTTTGAATAATTAATCAAATGTTCCATGTTAAAGTGATTTCACATGTGTTGTTTTGACAAATTTGGGTCAAAGAAATCAGCAATTTGACAATGAAATCTACTGTAAGTTCTCATAACTTCTCCTATGTCCGCTAGTAAACATGCTGCTTAAGGACCAAAAAAACATTTTTTTACAAAAAAAAAAAAAAACTGGAAAAGATCCGAATTAGAGTTTTTATTTAAATCCTTCTCAGGAACTTGTATTTCCTAAGACTTCGAGTCCAAGGTGAAGCCGCTCTCATCAGCTCTGCGAGTGTCACAGTCCAAACACTGGCTCGGAGAAGTAAGTTCACTGTGAAGCTTCGAGTGCCCACAAAACCCCTATTCTCACACTCTTTAAGTGCCTTTTTATTGGCTGTTATTCCAGAAATGTGTCATGTACATGCTGTCTTGTGAAAGAGAGTCCCACCTCCCCCCCTTCTCTTTCACTTCCACACTCACTGCCGTCTTTCCCACCAACTGACGCCCTTCCAGTCACGTTTGCAGGTGAAAAATAACTTTTTCCTCGTATTCGCTGTTCTAGCGCTTTGACCCTGTGCTAACATCCTTCTCTTCCACTTTCATCTCTCTTTCGCGCTGCCTCTTACCAACTTTATTCTCCCATCTGTCTCCTTGTAAGTAGGTGGCAGTGAGCCAAGCGTCGGCCCGGCCTGCCCTCACCATAACAACTCGCAGAGACGTCTTCATTCGATGGGACCAAAGGGCTTCTGAGAACCCCCTGCTGTCCGCCCTCTGTGAGCCTGTGGGTGCTTGCCAGCGGGACGGAGCTTGTATATTTTTGAGAGCAAGTCATGGGTAGGAAAGGATAGTTATTCAAATGCATTAATTTGACATCGAACCCCCCCCCCCCCCCCCGGCTCCCAAGTGGAGTAAAGTGGCTTCCTTCAGCACTGTTAATGCTTCTCACAGGCTCCCAGCTCACACACAGACCCCTGCTTTTTGTCACAGTAATATGGTGCATTTTCAGTCAGACTTAGAATCCATTGAATTCCTAAAAAGCCATTGCATTCTGCTTCTCTCATGATGAGGGCTAATAGAGCGTCATTATTCGGTTGGTGTTGCAGTTTTACAGGGCTCCATCAGCCCCCCCAGTGCAGTGCTACATTAACATTAGAGCTAATCCCCTGAAAGGAATATAACATTAACCAGAGCTGCAAAAACATCGCTACATTAATGACACTTTGAGGATCCTGAGCTGGAACAGGCCATTATTTGTGAGTTTATTATCAGCAACAAGGAAAAGACTGTTCACAGAGGGAATCAATGGTATTTTATCCAGTACTAATGTACGTTTGTACATGTTGGGATCATTGTAGATTTTACAGAAGAACAACAAAATCATCTCATTGTCTGTACTGCTTATTAATGCGTCTCTACAGGTCGCGGGAGCCAATCCCAGCCGTTTACAGGCAAAGACAGGGTACACCCTGGACAGGTCGCCAGTCTTGCAGGGCAACACAGAGACAAACAACCATTCACATACTTATTCACACCTACGGACAATTTAGAATCACCAGTTGACCTTAAGCATGTTTTTGGACTATGGGAGAAAGCCGAAATACCGGGAGAGAACCCATGCATGCACAGGGAAAACATCCAAACTCCACAGAGAAATGCCCCCACCTGGGCATGAACCCAGAACCTTCTTGCTGTGAGGCAAGAGCGCTAACCACCACTTCACCCAGAAAGGGAGTCAGAAGGGGGAGAAAAAACTATTTATTGAGCACTTTTCAAAACAAAATAAAATCCCAAAGTTGCAAATGTTATATAATGAATACAGCCTGCATGCATTCATTTAAAATTTACATTTTTTGTAACATCACAGGTGTGATTGGGAGTGTAACAACAAATATCCATTCATATTGAGCTGTTTTGGTTTAATTTGAAGGGCACTTTGGCTGAACCCTGTGGCTAATGGATGACAGCAGGCTACAGCTTTTGGATCTGACCATTAACATCCACACGTTTGGACCGTATGCTTGTCCCAGTGTTCCTACTGAGAAGCTCTTCCTGGGTTTGAAGCCAGGACCTTGGTGCCATGGGGTGAGAGGATGTACAATCATGTGGAGCCCACGAAAAATCTCTCCTTTGAAAAAAGTAGCAGGTGATTTGTCCTGCTCACTGTTACACACCGGCATGAATTCGAAAAATTACATCAGGCTTGATTTGATCATGCATGCAAAGTCACGAGTATATGTGCAATCTGACTGCAAGAAATTAAATGGAGCCTTGTATTCACTGCGAAGATAGGATGATTTATAATTCATGTGAATTATTTAGTCAAGGTCACTTTCCCATTAGCCTGCTGCAGCCCAGATCTATAGATCTCCTCAAACCCCAGTCCCAGGACCGGACTGGCACGGCTGTGATGGCAGTCCTATAGAAGAATAAGGAGCCGGTTCACAGTGGCGCTGAAGTCATCGGCCAGGCATCCCGTCAGAGCAGCCACCAGCACAATAAACCCCTCTGTCCTCTCTAACACAAGATTGGTTTTAGACAAGAGGCTGGCAGCAAGAGCAGGAGCAGCAGTAGCAGCTCTGGAGCTGACAGTTTGACCTTGTCCTGCCACAGCACCGTAACACCTCACATGCATGCAGCTACCGGGGCACAACCCCACAGGTCAGTCACTCAAACCCTCTCTCCAAAAACAAACAATTTGAGGAGTTGAATCTGTGCTCAGGTTCTCGGTGAGGGGAACAATCCTCTCCCATAGCAGCGAGTGGTGTTTCCCACAGATGAGGGGCAGGCTGATGTTTGGAAGTTGCTGCAGGAAGCAGCAGGCTTTGGAAAGTTTCCCTCGGAAGAGCACTGCAGATGGGGGTTATGTCGGTTCTCCGCAGCCTGCTGTTTTCATTCTGCTCTCTTTGGAGTCACAGTCACAGTTAATCTCAGCTTGGCACCCTGCTGTGCTCGACCCAGACCTGCCACTGCTGCCATCATGCCCACCGCGTTGCCATAGCAACAAGAGGCCTGACTACATGGAAACACTTTTTGTGGTGCTCAAAATGAAAAAAACAGGGGGAGAAATTCCGACTTTTGATAAACGTGAAAAATGGGCTGAAACATGGCAGGACAGTCAGTGATGGCTGTACCAACCACTGTTGTCTACTGTAATCAAAGATGACCCCCCTCCCCTCCACCACCACCACCAAACCCCCTCCCACAGTCCCCACCACCCTCTTTTTTTCCTTCTCCCACTGTGTTTTGGTGAAACAATGGGCAAATCCACAGGCCACAAAGTGGCCTCTGTGTGCGTGCGTGCGTGCGTGCGTGCGTGCGTGCGTGCGTGCGTGCATAAATATATATATATATATATATATATATATATATATATATATAAAACACTGCTGTGGAGGATGCCGGATTATCTTGTTCTCTTTGAGGCGGTCTCCCTTTGTGGTGTGTGTGTTTGCTTTGTCTGTGTACGTGCGGAGGTTTAAGTCAGTGTGCCAGTGTGTGTTGTGTGTGGACTTTTCTTTGCACTGCATGCGTTTCAGAGAAATTGTGTGTTTGGACAGGGTCGGAGGAATGTTTCACTGCACTTCTGACCGGGACACTGACACACAAGTGTTCACACGGGACTTCAAATGTAGGGCAGCGGTGGGACCTCTAAAAAGCACTCTACCGCCACCAATGCATCTTCTATGTGGACCTCAGCTTTCAGGCCTCCCTATTCACTCACTGTGTGTGTTTGTGTGCAGATGGCCTCTCTGTGCTGTTATGACTTCATCCACATTCTAAACCTACACACGCATCGTATCATTTATCTCTGCGTCATATCTGCCTACACGCTGTACAGCACAACAGAAAAAAGGCTTTGGACTCTCTCAAGGGTCCGAGAAAACTGCCCAATGCTCTTACTTTGAAAGCTCCTTCTTTCGTACAGAGGTGGGAATGTGTTTCCGCCAACATTTGTCTCTGCTGAAAGGTTATTGGAGATCAAAGATAGGAGGAACGGGGTGTACCACCTTATAGAGATTGGGTTGTCAGGCCGGTCCATGAGTTGAAGGGTCACTGAGACACTGAGTTCCAAAGTGCTCCTAATGGTTTGCCCTTTTAGGGCAACCACAGCTGTCAGTGTGTGTGATTAGGTGAAAATAACTTAGCGTAACATGCTAAGCGAGGATATCTGCTTCAAAATGTGTTAGACTCCATAGTGACACAGGTGGAAAAGCAGAACAGGTCCATCGGGACCAGACATTAATAATATAGTGTAGGTTGAGCTTCAATTTTAGGAGTTTTTTTTGTGTTTAATGCAAACATGAGGTTTTCACCAGGGGTTTTGTACATGGAGAGACTGTATGCAGCAATAACAACACAACAGTAGCGTGTGCGGTGAAGGCTGAGTCAGTTTCGAGTTTCTGTCTCGGCTTCATAAATCCAGGTGAACGTTTGAACCACAGGAAAACCTGTTCAGGTGATAAAAAGATCCTCCTGGTATAATGCGTATTCATCAATGCACCCACAAGCTGCTGAGCACTGTTCATTATACACCAGCATATTTTATTTTTACATTTAGCATGTCGGGGCCTCAATTAAAAGAAAGCCAGAAACACTTTCTTTATAGTAAATAAATAAATAAATAAGCAGCTGACGGGCTATTGTTAAGCAGAAAATGTAAGAACTGGTGTTTGTTTTTACTCCTGACCCTAATGTAAAGATTGAAGGCATTCACACAGACTGACAGCAAGTTCAGTGCTGTCATCATGCTGGCAGCAAGTGAGACAATCAGCATAATTCCCAAATATATGAAACTCCTCTGTGAGCAACATGTTGATAGATCACTTTGAAGAGTCAAAACACACTGCAGCGGAGCCTTCACGTCCATCTTTCGTTTTCAAATCCACACACGTGCCATGTCTGTTCACTTTGGCTCCATATCAATCAGCTTCACTTTGTGAATCCTGTGATCTTTCAAGCTGATGAAGCAGATCCGTTGTACTCCAGGTTACTGTGATCGGGGTTTGAAAATTTTGCCATCAGGATTCTGGATCTTGGTTTCAGGTCTGATGAGACTCTCACTTGAAAGCTGTAGCATTCAAACTAAATCCGAGCAACTTTGAACCAAGCCTTTTGATATTTCTCATGCAGTTTGGTCCTGATTAGATAACAAAAGTTATTGATTTTGGTTGAGTCAGGTGTTGATGTTGGGTAAGATTAGGGCACACCAACTGGTCCTTCTTGTCGTAGATGCTGGTGAAACTTACTTTCCTCAAAATTTGCTTGCTACATTAGGTAAAAGGTACTAGCTGGAGAAGTGGCAGACCCACACACACACACACACACACATGCACGCACGCACACACCGCACAAGACCGCTGCCTTGACTGATCACTGAGCCTCCTTTATTGACTGGCTGCAACAACTACATACACTTCGAACTCTGCTGTAATGTGTTCTCCTGTAGTTCTCAGATACTTCCATGCATGGTCTGCCCTCTTGTGGCAACATATATACTGTTCTGGAGAAAACCACAACACACACACACACACACACACACACACACACACACACACACACACACACACACACACACACACACACA
>JASSRZ010000072.1:20389901-20405507 GCA_032164315.1 Malacoctenus gilli
ACACACACACACACACACACACACACACACACACACACACACACACACACACACACACACAC
Source organism: Malacoctenus gilli (assembly GCA_032164315.1). Lineage (NCBI taxonomy): Eukaryota > Metazoa > Chordata > Actinopteri > Blenniiformes > Labrisomidae > Malacoctenus > Malacoctenus gilli. The sequence goes on from JASSRZ010000072.1 coordinate 20,389,964, forward strand.
ACACACACATTCACACACGCACACACGAAACAGAGATCAGAGACACAAAGAAATAACCACCATGTGAGAATCAGGGTGAAGACTGTGACAGTCAGGGAGTCAGAGATGAAGGAAAAAAGCTGACTGATAGAGAACAAATCTTTAGTTCAAAAAGGGAGAGATCTTCTGAAAGGATGGGACTGATACAAGCACTGAAGGTTGTAGTCCAGCATCATGTAATTGCTACCAAGACTGTAAAGCAGCTCGACTGATCAACTGAGAGAAGGCTTTGCTACAAAGACAGGAGGCACCGTGCACCACCAGGAGAGAGACGGGAGACAGAGACAGAGAAAGACAGAGAATCAAAGAGAGAGAGAGACAGAGAAACAGACACAGAGACAGAGTCACAGAGAGAGAGAGAGCATGTGAAGAAACACAAACGATACTCAGAGAAAGAACCTTTTCCACTGTTCTTCCTTTGCAGCTCATTATGAGTCCCCAATAATTCAGAGGCCTTTTGGTTTGTAGATCTCAAATACCCGAAATCTTGCCAGAAAGAAAAAAGGTTGTTTGGTGGTTCGAGCCAATTTGGTGTGATGCTTATAAACACAATGAGAGTTGCAAAGAAGTTACTTCAGTTAGTGGAAGCAAAACCTTTGGGAGGGTCAGAATCAGAAGTCTTCATTCTTCATAGGTGCAGGCCTGTTAAAACATGTCAAGCTAAGCTATATTCAGACAGACATCATGCTGAAGTCTAGATATTCTGTTAGGAAACAAGAAAGTGTGAGAACCAGAGAGACATCAAACCACCAGCAGCTGTGACAAAGTGGAACAGTGAGAGCAGGACTCAGGTCTTTCAGTTGGAGGAGCAGATGGGAAGGAAGCGAGACGGACAGTCGACATAAATCACACGGAACTCACGGCATGCTCCCAGACAGCTGCTTCACTGCTCGGCAGTCAAAGAAGGTAAAATCACTGGACGTGACTGTGACCTCACCGAAACGAAGAGACAAAGTGACGGTAACGAAGTCTGTCCGAAAGGAGACAGAGAGACAGTTTGAGGAAAAGGGTGTAACAAAAAGAACAAAAAAATGAAAACGCATCAACTTTAGACGACATTCGTTCTTGGATGATTGATGGACAGTGTGTGCAGTCTGATTCGAGCACTGTGAAACACCACAGGGTCACATATACACACAGAGGGTAGACACCTCCCCCCCTCGTGCTCAAGACAAGACGATCTTCAGCCCTTTTTTGAAAGCGTCAATGGTGTGGGGGTCTTTCAGTGGTCTAGATGGAGACCAAAAAGGTGGGGAGCAGTGGAGCAGAAAGCTCGGCCAGCGGTCTTGCAGTTTTGGGAGGTGAGAAGGCAGGTGTTGGATTGTGTTGTGTTGAAGATGGGGAGCCAACAGAGCGACTGGTGGTGTTTATGGGCTCTTGCCCGTGATCTGTCCGGCCAGATCTGAACGCATCAGACCTTCTGAAAGTTTGTGTGTGTGATGTCAAGTCGGAGTGAATTGCATTATTCAAACCTGGAAGAGATCAAAGCATGAACACGTATTTTCTTGGCTGAAAAACTGTTACAAAAGGGAGTACATGGCCCAAAGAGGTCAAATCTTAGGCTTGGATTGCAGCTCTTTTGGTGCCTGTCAAGTGCAGCCAAATGTTGGGTCCAGGGAGACATAATGTGCCTGTGTGCTGTTCATATTGTCTGTATATTTGGAGGTCTTTATCAGCATCACATCATCTCCTCCCTAATATGCATTTGTTTGTCACCATTACACTGACATACACTCGTCTGTGAGGAGACACCATTAACAACCTTTGACACCAACACAGTTCACTTTGTCGAAAACGTCACAAGAATATTTTCTTTGCTGTAAAATTAAGACGATACGAAATTACAAAAATTCTGAATGTCCTGAAAAACACCTTATGTATTGATACATTAAGTATGAAGTACTCGTCATAAATATCGTCTGCATCTAACAAGTGGACCACCTAAGTATCTGTGACTGGTTAATGTCCTCAAGGAGCCAAAGCATCCATCAGGAGACAGAGACACTGCATCAAATATATTTATGGGTCAGGTAAACACTGATGACTCAAGGATTAGTGAAGGCTGCATGAACTGTGAAAAGCCCCAAATGTCACTCAAGGCAAGTGTCATCATCTCTGCATTCAGATGAATTCACAGACATTCACCTCAATCCATGGTAGGGCCACTACGCTCACACTCACCTTGTCCTGGAGGCACCATGGGGACTTGTCTCGTGTCAGGAGAGTGACATTTGACACCAGTTTCAGTGATGGTGGCAGGACTGTAGCTGTCCTGGAAGAAGCAGGAGTATGACTCATTTTTTTCTAAGACTGGAAGTCCTGGGACAGACAGAGACACCTGGGGACAGACACAATTGAACAGCATGGTGAGCTACTCGTGAAGTTTTAATTTGCAAATGCAAAAGACTCATCAAGATGGAGAGTAGAGGAGAGTACAGTAGAGTACAGTACAGTGTAATACAGTACAGTGTCATATAGTATAGCAGCTATGATAGTGCTCATATCACCGATCCCAGGGGATCAGCCTTTTGAAGTGAACTCAAAGTACAAAATGTGCATCTAAAAAGTACTCTGAAATACTGGCTAACCCCCAGGGGGGTGCAACAGGACTGTGAAGTGTCACTGTGGTCCGCCTGGGAACTGAACGCTGCCGCTTTGGCCTTGTTAACCGGCTGCTGGTCAAATGACTTGATCATTCTAATCATGTCTCCCATGAACAAGATCTTGTCAGCTGACAGGACGGTGTGCTCAGAATCAATGAGTTTTCAACCTCGAGGATCCAGGTCTGACATACAGGAGCACCAATTTTCTGATGAATTGCATTTTGAAACCCAGCTTTTGCAAAAAAAAAAGGTTTATGAAGTCATTTTTATTGCTTTTCCCCTGTTATCCAAGTGCTTACTGCCTCCTGCAGAGTAACTCCAGATCTGTTTCAAAGCAAACTTCTTTTTCAGACCGTGAGACAGCTGCTGACATCTGTGGACTCAGCCAAAAGGAACCGAAGGGGATAAACCAAAAGATGTGATTTTGCAAAATGTATAATCAAAGTGCTTCAATGTTGCATATGAAAAACATGTTTTCACGAAAGCTGTTGGAGGAGGATGGATGCTCTTAAGCAGGTGTTTTGACTCACCGTTCTGCTCTCCTCCCTGCTGACATTGGACGGGTTCAGCTCCTGGACCGTCAAACACTGCAGCTCGATGTCGAAGCTCCAAAGCCACTGACCCGACTGGCTCCCACGGCTGCACTGCGACTTCAACATACACCTGCAGGACATATAAAGACTTTCAGCGCACAGTCCCGCTCTCCGTTTCGCTCTCCTTTCTAGTATTAATTGTCGAATTAGCAAGCCAACACGACAGTTTCAAAATTCTCTCTATTGGAAAGAAAAGCTTGAACGAGATGGAGGATCAAGGGGAAGCAGCTGGTAATGAGAACTGAGAGCAGAACACAACTGAAACTGTACTCAACCATGCTGACACTAACTCACAAAGACCTCCAGACATTCCTCAAGATCCTACAACTGCCTGTTGTCGTCAAAGAGCGCAAGCTTTCACTCTGCACAGAGGCACCAGACAAGGATGCCCACTTTCACTGAGCCTCTGAGGCCCCATCAAGAACTGCCTGACCAGATAATAGGAACCCACTGTCTGGTCATCCACCATGATGTAGATGGCTGAGATGGCAGCAAAATCAACCCTCAGGGTGGAAGTAGCCCTCTGCCTGTCCAGAAGCAGACTGCAGGGAACTCAGTAGGGCTGCCATGGAGCATGTTTCTGGTGCCCCCTCTGCAGTCTGCACCACACTACAAACGACTCCCGCCTGTTAGCGAGGCGTATCCTTTTTACACAAAGTGACAGTGAATGTTCAGTCAAAGTCAAAGCCAAAGATGACACGTCACAAGTAGTTTGATTGAAACCAGCTATTTCAGTGAACAGTAACAAAGTAAAATGAATACGGTTTTTTTTTTTGCACCTCACTAAAATGTACACATAAATACTGTATAACAGGTGAACCTTTTTTGCAATCAAAGTTCCAAAAGGTGCCAATTTCAATAAAAAGTATCATGATTCAATATAGTTTTTAAAATAAATAGGCCAATCTTTTAGATATGTTCATGAGAAGAGCACAATGGAGACTCTTTTCGTTTGACTGTCAGACTTTTTGAATCCAATTTTTCCCACAGGTGCAGAAGGGACCATATGTTAAGCAATGTGGTAGGCCTCCTCTCTGGCTACCATGCACCACTGGTCACTGCAAGACAATGAGGCCTGCAGTGGCCTATGTTTCAGTGCTTGTGACTGGGGCTCCCGCAGCAAGCAGTTTTTCACCCTTCTTATTGCAGCTTGTGCTGCTGTTTCAGGTGGGGAAAAAAGCACTTGTCGAGCTTCCACCCCTGTCGGAGGCACTTCCTGGAAGACAGAGGCTCTCCAGGTCATACAGTGGTTACAGTGGAATATCCAGTGTTTTAAGCACTGCTCTGTGGTCGAAAAGCATAAAAGGAACCAGTGTTCCTGTTTATTTCTCTAGGTGGAACTTTATTCCGGTGACTAATGCAGGGTTGACTTGAAGAGGCAAGAGCTCTTTTAAACATTCGTAAGGTTTATTTTTTCTCTGAATGAAATATTCTTGTGCTAATAACTAGTGGGTGTGAGTTGACAGGTTAGTGAAACCATTCAAATGATCGAGGAGTACCAGGGTTCATTTCACAAGTCAGCTTTCAAATGGCCAGGGGCCAGCTTACAAACTGCCTCCAGCCATTTGAAATCCGTGGTATTTTCCTAACAGCTAAGATCAGGCGGAATTTCAATCAAACCTCATTTTGGATTTATTCAAACTATTTTTTGCTCTGTAATAAACTACTAATCCTCTGAAAGGCTTTGTCTCCCTGGGACACTCTGTTCATCCACATTCACCGTACTCTCTGTCAGGCTTCGACTCCGTCAGTCACTCAGCCATCAGGTCCTTGTCTTACCATTGCTCAACCCTCCTCAGTCTCCTGCTGAGCTCAAATCAACATGCTGCCAGTCACACAAAGCAATGTGCTCTTTACTTTTTTCTCTATTGAACAGAGGGCTTGTGTCATTTGTTGATGTTTTAGGGATTACACATTTATCTGCAGGGAAATCTGGAACATATACGGCGCATCAGTATGGATGTAAAAACAAGTGTTTCTCTTCGACGAAAGAACGAATCCAAATGTTCTAATGTGATTCATACAGAAGAAAGACTCCTTCAGTGGTGTAAAGAGGCCGTTATTTTGCTCCTATGTGAGATGATGTGTCAAGTGTCCCGTGTCCCTGTTACTGCAAATGGCTTCTGTCTCCACACAAAGTAATCTTCTGCAGTTGAACTCACCTTCCCTCCAGGACACACCATCCACAGTAGGGGTCGTGAGCCACGAGGCAGGAGTGGCAGTCTGGGTGCTGCTGGCATTCAGCCACCGGCCTCTTCTGCAGCTACAACCAGGGCGACACAATCATGTTCATTCGTGCAAAGCATCCACACTAAGCTCCTCAAAATCTGATTAAAAAAGAATGGTTGGCCCATATTTCCCGGCACAACAGTGCAAAATGAAAATATGGTTGTTAGAATAACCCTTCCTGCACACTGGGAGGAGAATTAGGGCAGAACAAAGCATGATTATGAATTATCTTTTCATTCAATTATCCGATTTCATTAAAACAGAGGAAAACACGGAGGCACAAGAGATGAGTACGTGGATGTCGCATTTTTGTTTGTGTGTACCATGTTATGGGTCATCAAGAACAGATGCTCCTCATCCTGGTCCAGCAGCAGGTCTGAGCTGATGGCGGCATTTTGCTGGATGGGAACGACTGCGTACTCCTCCACCTCCCCGTTCGGACCCAGGAACACCTGAACCAATGCACACATTAAGGTCGGGGTCATGTGATATATATCCCTAGCACCAACAACATGAAGGCAATCGAAAATCTTCACTTTCAAAAAATATCGACCAGAAAGGCACCGAAGATGATGTCCACATGAGGTTCAAATTCTCAACTGAAATGTACTTGTGACAAAACGTTGAAGGTTAGTCACAGTCATCAGACACAGTCTGATCAGATTGTGTGACTCAGGAATGACTGGAAGATGATGGGGAGAAAATGTCACTTGAACAAGCCAGTGGAACAGACTGGTCAGCTTTAACAGGAGCAGCAGTGTTAATCACAGATTAGTGAGCCTCTCAAACACAAACCACACACTGTCTGTGTCATCAGTAAAGTGATGGAAAGCCTACAACTGTCAATCTGAACTCATAATCAGTGCTGCACACTTTGCTTCGCCTTCCCCCCTTTGGTCCATAGAACAGTTGGACCATGGGCCATTGAAAATCCTGCCACAGTATGGTTGAACAAGGAAGGCGTGACACTGACGAAGAAGCTCTTGATGTGCTGTCTGTCAAGAAGACGCCTGTGAGAGGTTCATCCCTGCGGTAATGCGGTCGATACAAGTGAGCAGCGTGACAAATTGCTCCACATCAGCCTTTTGGAGGATGTACTAGAGCCTGACTGATCGCTTCATTCCATCTGAATCATCAGTGGGATCATTTTTACCACTCGGGCATCTCTGCCTCAACAGTGATGGTCACCTTCCAGATGACAGAACCCAGTATTCAGTATGTCAGACAATAAGTGTCCTGTCATTCTGAAACATGCAAATGTGTCATGGTGAGGCTCTGACAACCAGGAGATACGTGCTGCCAGTGGCAGGCTAATCCTTCAGGTACAGTACAGCCTGGAGGTCAGTTTGCAGAGAAGCACCATCTGATCCCACAGCTCCACAAAGCTCCACAACATATAGAGAGACAAGCACAACCAAATGAAAATTTAATCTCCAAACCAAAAAACAGGAACATATGGCATCAAACAACTTTGTTCTCAACATCTGCCCTCCAAAACTAAGCGCAAATACTTTAAATAAAATGAACCCAAACCCCCAGGAGGAGCCTGAAATGGACAGAGAGAGAGTCACAACTGCTGCATGTGTTCTGGACAGACCCTCCTTTCTTTAGCCATTACGCACTGAGCCCACTCTGGCAAAACAAACATTCAGTATTCCAGTCCAGAGTTTCCACTCGTGTAACTTCGTGTACGACTGGGGGTGGAAATAAACTCGGTTTGAAATACTAGCTTCAGTCTCCTCATATTTAACCCCTTCAGTATTCTGCTGAACTTATAAAGAATGTTGCCCTAAAGACAGATATGCATTCAAGGGCGCATGCTGCTCTCAATCCCTCACAGCTCTGCCGAGCTCTTCATCTCCCACGTTGGTCAGTGTGTGCAGATCCTTCCAGGACTTTTCACTCTGGTTGCTTTCAAAACCTCAGGTTGATGAGTCTATCTCGATCTCAGCCCTCAAATCTTTCATGTGTCAAAGACTCTTTGGTTGAAACAGGAAACTCTGGGTTGCCACCAGTTTGATTCTCACATTTGGCTCTGCGTGCGTGCGTGCGTGCGTGTATATGAACTCTCAGCATGTAAGTTTCTGTAACATTCTTTAAATAACATCAGGAACACATGTTTGTGGGGAGCAAAACTCAGCTGTGATTGACTCCTCTCTGTGCATATTGATGTAAAGCTTCCAATTTCACCACTCGGCAACAGGAACAGAGCTGGGCATGCGTGTGAGTGTGCGTGTGACACAGTAAGGATGACCGCAGTACACTATGAGGAAAGATCCTCTGCAGCAATGTGAAGGAGCCTTTGTGAGGAAGTGTATCTGCCATAACAACCCGCGACACAATTCTGGGTGCACACAGTGATGAACAGAATGAGGAGGAGCTGTGTCTGCCAGATGTAACACAGCAAAAATACATTAATGCCATCATTGTGCTATACATGCACACGCACAGGCCTTAATCCCAAGTAACCACTAAGAAAAAAGGCACAAAAAGCCAATTGTGAGAAGGGAAGCTCACATTCTTGCTACCAGGGGAGCGATAGCCATCGACACACGGCCAGCCGACAGTCCCTTCTCTATCAAAGGCAAAAACATGCGTCTGTTTGCCGACACTATCAAACCGAACACAATGTGTCCTGCGAAGTCGTTCTAATTCTGACTGAACACATTTTACTAACCCTTCTCCACTTCTCCAACTCACTGTCATTCACTTGTTTCAGTTCTGCTTTTTGCTGTGTTTGATGACATCACATCAGAGTTTAGAGGTCTCTTTACGCTCGATCCCTGTTCATGCAATGCAGGCTCCTGATTCTTAAACAAATTGAATAAAAGAAAAAAAAAAGTATTGATTGTTTCAGCAAAAACCTTCTCCACATCAGCAGATATAACGAATTCCTTTTAGAGGTTGTTTGCTGAGGCCTCTTCCACTGCCCTCTGATATTTACTGCTAAAATTGTTAAAGCTCGGAAAATATAACAATTTTCTTCCTTCTTTTTTGCTCGTAATGTTCTCAGAAGAAACATTTCCCCACACTTCCTTTTTTTCCCTTGGCTTTTCTGTGCAGATATCAGCAAACAATGTTTAATTGCAAGTGTTCAAAAAGGTAGACTCCATTCAACTATATATATATATATATATATATATATATTGTAGTCAGGAATTCATGAATGTTGAAAAAATTAAATGTACAAGACACCAACAACATTCGGAGTTCTTTAATGGCGGTATTCCACTCAGTAGCTTTAAATTAACTTTCAAAGTACATCTCCTTTTATGTAAGTCAGGCAGGTGGCAGACTGGTGCTCGTCAGTCATGACGAGCCTAACCCTAATTCAAGCCTAACCCTAACGCTACACTAACCCTACCCAACGGAACTGAAGTGTTGGTGTTCTGGTGAATTTGGAAGTGTGATGGACAGAAAGAATGAGACGCATCAATAAGTCAATCAAATTAGGATACGCTGTCAAACAGAGGTAATGAGAGTAGACCGGAAAGCTGTTGGTGTGCAACTGCGATAAAAAGAGGCATCCATGTAGTTCATGTATTTGGGTCAATGTGACTTCTGCATGAGTTGGCAGCAAATCAACAAGATTGGAGCTTTGGTTAATGAACAAAATGCTTCTTTCTCATTGAAAAGAAGTTTACAGACATTTCAGACAATGCCCAATTGGGAGCAACAGACTGTGTACATATTCCACTTACAGCAACCACTAAAAACATCATTTCGATTTATTTGATCCAGAAAAAAACACAAAATAACGCTTCACATGAGCTCATCAACAACCATGGTCAGAACTTCACAGATTCCATTGTGTTTTGTGTATGCACTTTATATTCATCATTATTTATCAGATACAAACACGTGAGCTGATTTTTAGCAGCTGATTCGACTGCTCAGTATTTGGGTCCTGCTTTTCTCCTTTGTGTACACAGACTGCCTCCCAGCTTACTGCATTCATCAGTTAGATACTTGGCAGTTACATTTCGAATCCAGAATCCAGTCACTCATTCGGTGATGAGGCATCTGGCTACTCCAGCAATTTATCTAGATTGGAATCGTTCTTAACAAATATAGCAGACTGCTTTTTAAGACTCAAAAATATTCCCAATATATTGGGGAGAAAGCACTCAAGATCTGAGCACGTCATCGGCACACGAATCCCAGTGATAAAAGTGGGTCTGACAGGACAGGTCCGGCTTCGATTGTTTCAAATGGTTGTATCTCATCTGGACTTGACTGAGTTGGAGGGGCAATGAATGTGGCAGGGGGATACACACTTCACCATATGATTGACTTTTGCCTTTAACAGCTGTGACGATTCATTACCTTGTGCAGGTTCCCTTTGGAGTCTCCCAGGAAGGCAATGGTGTGTCCCACCCTCATGCTGACAGCTACAGCTGTGAGACGGGCAGATGGGCTGTCCAAAATGGTCTCCACTTCCACGGAAATGCGACTGGCCATTGGGCTGGGGGTGTGGTCAGAGCCGCAGGGGTAAGCTTCCAGGGTGTTCTGACAGGAGTGGACAGCAAAGACAAGTCAGTGTGCAGTGACAGAAAACAAGAGAAACGCTGGAAAGTTAGTATCCTCTATCGATTCATGTCTCCTATCCCAGCAAGGTTCAGCAAGGTGACGGTGGAGCTGCAGTAGGCTCTCTTCCAACCAGGTTCCGTTTTGAGAATAAACTCAATTAACGAGCAGAAAGCTCCATTGTTAGTAACAGAATGTAGAGTGACTTTGGACAAGTGCTCCTTTTTAGTGCAAACATGTGTAAGGCTTTACAATATATTGAAGTTTATATAGAATTCTAGCAAAGTCGAATGGAAAAATCAAGATGAACGGTGACATTACTCAGTGGTGCTATAATTCCTCAGTAAAACAAGTTCATGGCTTCATCAGAAGCAATGCTAACAACAACAACAAAAAGAAGACAATTGGCCCTTGAGTCCTGCGATTCCTCGTGATGAACTGAATGCTGGTACCAGTTGTAGTGTTTGAATGGAATGTCTTTTGCTGGCGACAGGCAAGGAACTCGAGCGAGAGTGCAATTGTATCAGCAGCCTGTCAGCACAAAGCGGAAACTAGACCATAGACATACAGAGAACATGTTCACTTCTGTGCCAGCTGATCACTGGTGCCCAACTGTCCACTTTGTAGGTTTGTCACAGTGGGGAACATTTTTGGTTTTGCAGTGGCTGCTGAACGACAAAGACTCCAGAACAGGAAACAGGTCACTGTAGCTTCACAGCACTGTTCCAATTTTTTAAATTCCTCTTGATTTTTTGCAGTTTCTCACTGAAAGTGTGTCATATTTCACAAAGATGTGGCTCCAGGGCCACTCACTTTCACACTGTTGTTGCACAACAACAGAATCTTTTTGTTAGCCTGAAATGCTGCATAGATGTGGACCACAGTCGTGTTTTTGCATGCCATTGCTGTTTTGAAAATGGCCACAATGCCGACAGGGCAACTAAAATACATTACTGTTTACATCACACAAAAATCTTTACACTTTGCTCCTTTTTCACAACCCTAATTGCCCCAAAAAAGGCACGTTGTGCTTGAAAAAAAGCAAGCAGGTGGCAATTTGCTGAGCATGTTTTCTTTCTGCAAATGCTGAAAGAAGGCTGCAAATTACAGGGTCTTGCGATGCAGAAATTAAAAATATTTGACGAATAATTATGGACTGTGTTACAAATATTGGTGATCAGTGACAAAGTAAGTTACTCAAGGCTTGAGGCTTGTGTAAGAGGCCGTCCCTGGTACGCATAAGCTGTCCTATGTATAACTTAAATAGCGGTTAAGGCTTTTTGGAAGTGGTAAAGAATACATCAAATCTTTCTCTTTCCTTTCACTTTAATTGTCATTAGGGCTTCTATTTTTTACAACAAAAGGTTCTGATCTCACCTCTGGCAGGTTGGCACAGTTGGACTTGACTTCATATTCGATGTAGGCTGCTTCCACTCCTGCTTCTTTACCCATCTTTGTGTAGCAGAGGTCTCTGGTGGAGTTAATCCTACGGTCAATATCTTCAAGATTAAAGAGGCAGAGAGCGGAGTCTTCACTGGGCTGAGCTGATGAAGCCATGAGAGTGGAAAAGACACCAAGAAGAACTTCTGAACCATGGCTCCCTGTTCTTTCTTTGGAGAGCCCGAGTTGAACAGCTTGGAGGAGGTTGTAAATTTTACCTGCCCTGGAACGACATGTTAATGGGACTTCTACATAAGAGTAATAGGCCTGGTCATCAAGACACACACGGGAGATGTAGGTGCGGAACTCGCGTGACTGTGACTTGAGGTCCCGTCTATAGAAGAGGAAGTATACGTGTTGGTGGTGGGCGAATGAGGCAACGAAATGATGGTCATATTCTGAGAGACGGCCAGCAACAGCCAGTTTTGCTGTTTCCTCATAAGAAAAAAAGGGCTCCTGGGCAAGGTTCCGTGTAGAAATCGGTGGATGACTGCTGGTGTAGCCCCGGCCAACAAACAGGACGGGTTGCCTGTACGGATGCGAGCGAATCACAAGCCCAACTGTACTGACATCGGGGTCGTTTGCTGCTACATACTGCGTATCCACTGGCCTTTGAGTGGAGAACAGCACCTTATCCAAGGAATCCAGACTTCGCTTCTGGCAGATCCCTTGATTAATGCTTCCACAAGTTATAAGCTCCATTGAGTAAGGGTCAATCAGCAGGAGCTTGTTGTAGTTGCTTGTTTCTCTGGCCTGTGGGCAGTTGCTGATTGTTACAGGAGGCAAACAATCCCGACTGTCAATAACTGGGCCAGTGTCATCCTGGAGTTCTAGTTTGAGGAATCGGTCCAATTGGAACAAGTGGTCTTGGGCTCCAATGTAGATCCGACCAACAGTGGGATCTGGATGCAGGGCCAAGTGCTCAAAAAGAGTGTCATTGCGAAAAAAGGTAGGATAAACTTCCAAGGGGGAGGAGTCTGATCCTTCGACCACAGCTTGAGGTAGTGATGTAAAAGGCCAGACGAAAGCCAATAGCTTGATGGACAGCAGTGTGTGAACTGCTGCCACAGAAACACTGCACAGCATTCCTGGAGGCATGATAGCAGAGCTGTGGGCGAGAACACAACACAAAATATCAGAGGATTGTGAGCATTTACAGAAATGAGGTTCATCACAGGTTCTCCAGCATAAACGTTACAAACCAGGAAAAAAAACCCTACAGAACATCACACTATTCGCACAGGTATCCTAGTTTGTGGTTGACGTGTTTTAGGTATGCGTGCAGTGAGGAACATTTGCTGTTTTAGCACGAAAACCAATAGACGATCGAACAGGAATATATGATACATAAACCACATCGTAGCCAGGCTATGTGGGCACAATGAGATCTCCAGCTTTCAATAGGTAAATCCTCCGGCTTGTCAGGATGCAGACAAACTTTAGAGGTTTATCTTTCAGTGGAGGAGGCTGCTGCTGTGTGTCACAGTGTTCTAGTGTGGCATCACACTAGAACACTGTGCAACAAAGAAATGACGTGGGCCACAACATCATTTTTTCAGTTCAAACATTTCCACTGAATGAACACAGACCTCCGAGACCTCCTTGCAAATACCTGGTAGCTGCCAACAAACTGGGCTCTTGGATAAGTGTGACACCTACGACTGTTGCTTGACAATTAAATGTTTGTTCTAAATTTGTAAGAAAAACAAAAACAAAAAAAATTAACGATTTCATTTTTCCAAACAACTTACTGATAATGGAACTTCAGACAACTTTGCCAAATTCACCGAGTCAGTTTGTTGGTTACTCATCAATACCTCACCAGTTATGACGGACACACAGTCCCCTCCAAGCAAGGCTGACATGGAGCCCTTCAATACTTGTATGGTCGCAGAGGCCAGTGAATCTTTCATCTGTTATATCAACACTATATGGCTGTGTTCTTCAGTGTTACTCATTGTGATCAATACAAGAGAAATAATTCTTGTGGAGAAGTCATGACTGCTCAATGTGACACTAAGTAGCCCTAAATGATTGGGCCGCATTGAACTTTTGAGTTCAATCCACAAATTCGGGACAACCAAGAGTGATGGTACAAAATAAAACATCAACTTAGGTATTTACATCACAAAGACATTCAGTTGTGAGCGAAGCAGGTACCCTGAGACTCAACTGCTCACCATTTGTTTTCAGTGGTAATTTCAGAGCCTCTCGATGTCCCAGGTGCTCTGGTTTAATGCATACTTCAAGTTTCAACCTGCAAAAAAAGGATAGGAAAGCAACATCAGTACACACTCGGTTTAAAAGCAAAGGGTTTGGCTTTATTTGCAGTTTCTTCAAAACATGGTTTTGATCAATGTAAAAAACTAAATCAAACAAAAAAACAACCCCGAACTCTTATTCTTTCAAGTCCTCCATGAAGATCATGTTATTGATGATAAACTAAAACAAATGGACTTAGACACAGAAAGATGCTTAAAACTTCTCTGTGTTTGGAGTATGTCTGTTGGTCTGGTCAAAAAGGCCCCTTGTACTTTTTGGCTTCACTGCATTCTCTAGGATACAATGTACAAAACCCATTGGTATCAGTGAAAAAACAAAAAACAAGTTGCTAGGTGACTGCATTAGAACCATAAGGGGGAGAAAACTCGAAATGTTGGGACAGCCCATTTCTGCTTTGCTGTCCCTGGTGAAATAAATCCTCCAGTTCTGACCAGTGAGTACACAGATTATTATTTGATTCACATACAGAAGATCCTATTCAATGTTAAGTATTCTGATATTCTGGAATTCTGATTCTGATTTCAGTTGAGCATGTAAAACAGGTAATGCAGTCAATGCAAGAAAATTGGGAAATGAAGAAGAAACAAGTTCGTTTTGTGTCACAACATCAAAAACTGTGCTGTATGCAGCAGAAAACCTTTTTGGTGGGACTATGTACCAAGACAGTGCCAGTACCAAACAAGGAAACTTGCAAGATCAAAAGATACTCCAAAAAGTTCAGATCCCAACCACAACCCGAAGAGTGGGGCAGGACATTAATGATGACTAGAAGTCAAACTGAAATCATCCTTTCACAGTTCGTCTGCAAACTCTCCCTCAAAAAAATGAGAAACTCAAACACTGCTCAGAAATTTCTCTCCCAGAAAACAAATGCTTCCATCATCGGCCTCGCAAACACTGTCAGCTCCCCCTTTACAAGACAGCAGCATTTCATAGCTGACCCAGCATCAACTGACCTACATGTCAGTTGAGGTTCGCCCAAAGACGCCCTTTTGTAGTTTGGACATCACTGTCAAAAGGCTGTCATGTGAACAGGGAGACAAGTGGACGATGGAATCATATCCAAAGGGCAAAAGTCTTCCTGCATTATATATATATTGTATAAAAAAAAAAAGTGCTTTATTTTCTTATTTTCTTCTCCTACAGCCCCCCCCCCCACCCCCACCCACACACACACACGCAGAGTTGTTGCAGTCTTGGAGGAACATATGAGGCAGTGTTCATGAGGTAAAGGAAGCAGAGGTGACACAGCAAAACCCTCTTTTGGGGCTGGGTTTTACCAACAAGTCTGAAAAGACTTCTTTCTGTGACTGTGTAACCAATCAGGGCAGAGCCTAAAAAGCTACACTGCTGTGTTGTCTGCACCTTCCTGAATGCTGCATGTATGACAGCAGCAGGGCCACAAAGGGCCTCTTTGTGGCCCGACGTAGGTAACGCCACTTCACCTTCGTGTTGCCTTCGAGAACATGTGAGTGAGAGTTGCTTATGAGGCTAAAGTCATTGCACAACATGAAAGGTAAGAATGAAGCTGTTGTTAAGCAGGATGAGGGGTGTTGCCGGAGATCAAGTGGTGAAAAGTAGGGAGGTGAAAATAAAAACTGCATGAACTTTAAATGTATGAAAACCCAGTGTCACCATGCGTTGAGAATAGAGTACACGGGCTTCCTGTCCCTCCACATTTTAAAAAGACATGGAACTATTAGACAGACAGGCACAAAGACAGACAGACAGGCAGACAAGGATATGGTCGATGTCCTCCCCAATAACTGTAGATGAGATCAAAAATATACTTGAAACCACAACATATGTCAAAGCTGACAACACACACAC
>JASSRZ010000072.1:20405607-20424865 GCA_032164315.1 Malacoctenus gilli
AAGACAATATAATCAATAAATGGAATACCTGCCACAGCCACCTGAGTGTGATTTTGTGCTTTAATCACTTCTTGAACCATTAATGTGCTATTCTAAGCTCAGTCACCTCTCTGTCAGGAGTAATTGGGTACTGGTTCTCAAATGGGGACACAGATACTCCTTAGGGTACTTGAAGACATTCCAGAAAGGACTGGAAAAAGTGACAAAAAAATATAATCTAACTATATAAAGTAAGTACTGTATATGAACAAAGGTATAGCATTTACGGATGACCTTTTTTATTTGACTTTAGTAATTCAATTATGTCCTAATTTTTTCATTTGAAATCACAAGATATGCCATTTAGACAGTGTTTATATATTGTTTAAAAGCTGCAGTGTTCATTACAATCAACCAGTGAAGGTGCAGCACTGTACTTCAACAACTCTTTTGCTCTCAAACCTTGCTGGCTCGGGGTTACTCGGCTGAAAACAGATATGACAGAGGGGAAGATAGCTGAAAAAGTTGAAAAGCTTTCCAGCGCCACACTTTTGCCACACTCTCACCACTAAGTGAGCATCCTGCACAGCAGTTGCAGGAATTCCTCACCTTCTTGCTTGAGTTTCTCACCATAAATATCGGAACTTCTGAAGCGACTCCCTGCACTTGCACTTCAATGTTCACATGGGAAACGTTTTTTAACCTTACCTCCTGCTGTTCTCACAGTGAGAATCTGCATACAGGAGCACACTTTCAATAGTAAACCAGAACAAATAGGGCATTAAACAGGCTTTTTCCCCAACACGAAACAGTAGAAAGTGTATAAACTGGAAAAGGTCTTCAAAATTTATATCCATCTGAAAAGAGCAAGGGCTTGTTTTCCCTCGGAAGGACACAGTGTGTGAGAGCAGCATGTCGGAGCTGTGGCTGCATTTGACACACAAAGCTCACAGTGTGCTGCTTGTTTGATCAACAGACCGTGCTCTGTGTATCCTGCATGTTGTAATTATATTGAGTGATAACTCTTCAAAAACTAATGCAAAGGTTTGTGAAATTGGAAAGCATGAGTTTGACTTGAGCCAGTTTAAAGTCATGCACTGTCCAAGCAGTTGATGGTGGAATACGAAGCCCGGGGGGGGGTGACGGATGAAAGAGAGGACAGCACGCTGTGCTGTGGGGATGTAAACGCTGATACAGAAAAATCAGGGGTGTAAACAAAGACACTGAAAACAGAAGAGCAATAAATGAGCAAACTGCTTGATGAAGGGAGGCATTTTTGTGTGCACGATGTTTTTTTGGTCCAAAATCAGATCGCCCTTTGGCTTCAACTTGCTCTTTTTATGCCTTCTGTGTTGTGATTGTGAAGTTTTTGCAGTCCACGTATTGCCTTTGCAATACTGCCATTGTGCATTTTTTCTGCCTTGCCAGTTTCTTCTTCTATTTTAAGATGTAACAAATACACTGGATTTAAATTTGGACACTTGAGACTGAAGCTTATAAATGCTGCTAATTGTTAATGAAATTGCAAAATACTTTAATCACAATAAAAGCTTAATGTGCCATGAGCATGAACTATGTAAAATTAGGGTGCTTCTAGTCTGAAACCGTTGCAATAAAACCAACCGGCACGTGCCGTAAAAGTGGCTTGAAAGTGAGTTTCAAGAGAATTATACTTTTTATCTGAGACACGCGGCAGTGGTTCACTCCAGAAAGACACTTTTGGAACTTAAACCGTTGAAGTTGTAGGAGAATTACAAAAACTCTCATGTTGAAACATTCATTATAGTATTTCATCATATATTTATTTATCAAAGCTATTATTTGTTGGCTGAATACATTTGGTTTCATGACAAACCGAGCAAGTCTGAAAGTTACAGCTCAAAGTAACTGATTGAATTACCAGTCAGCGACCTTAAACAAAACAACCTTGGAGAAGAAACCTTGAGCTCGTTTGGCAAGCTCATAAAGAAACTCAAGGACTGGTGCAGTTCGTTCTGAGGGGCTCAAAAACCAACATGTACTGTATATAGTATGAATAAACACATGATTCAGACAACAAACATGACGTTCGGACATGAGAAGACATGAACAGGTTTTCCACCAACACCGTGTGCCTGATAGGGCTCGGTCAGGCAACAGGCTGAAGGAGGGGGACTTGGAGAAAACTTTGGACCCAAGGGGACGAGATCAGGCAGCAGTTTATGTAACCAAGTTCACTGGAGGAAAAAACAATGATTCTTGAGCTAAAACGGTAGTGGTAGCAGCAGCAGCAGGGAGGGAGGGAGGGAGGGACTTTGCTCACTGAGGGAAGGGAAATATGAAAACAAACAGATGAAGGCAGCAGCGAGGCCAGCCTTTGCTTGGCCGGAGCTTCTGGGAGGAGTAATTGGGACCAGCTGTAGACCCTTTAAATAGCTGCTGAGTGTGGTGGGATGTGGTGCTGATGCAGAAACAGATCACTTGACACCCCAGGAGGAGGAAACTGAGGTCCTACGAGTCATTGTGTCACTCCAATGAAATAAAGGCATTCATCTGAAATGCAGACATTTTCGCCTAGCTCATAATTATTACTGTCGGTTTGTCCTCCACGTCAGCAAAGATAAGAACGAATATTGTCAGAAAGTCTGTGCACGTGCTCCTCTGATTAAGATGATGTTCGGCATTGGTCGGCGCTATTCAACCTAATATTTTGTTGTGGAACAACTTTATTGCACAACTTGTTTTTCCCATATACACAACAGCATGAAATAAATACAGATTTTTAGGCGTCTACAGCCTCTGTCATTACGCTCAAAATTAAATCCTGTTCCACTGAACTGATCTTAAGCTGTTACACACTTGAAAGAAGCTGTCCTGTCAAAGTAAGTGCAGTTGAACAGACATGTACAAAGTGTGAGGCCCCATGGCTGACTGTGCATGGAAGAGCACAGAACATTCAATGGACTGGAAGTAATGGTCTCTGTGTCCGACACTCGAAAGGTCCCAACGAGCACGGTGACTTCCGCCATCCTCACATGGAAGAAGTTTGGAAACACCGTGACTTTTCTTGGAAAGGTTTGCCCACCCAGACACAGCGGACAGGGCAGAAAGGACTCGATGAGGAGCTCCAGCAAAGTTCCGCAGAGACAGAAGAGCATGTCAGAAAGACGATGATGCATATGGTGCATATGTCTGTGTAGTGGCCAGGTGAAAGCCACACCTCTGAAAAAGGACATTCAAAGGATTCATTCAAGTTAAAATGGATTCTTTGGTCTGATTACTTAAAACTTTACCTCTGACCTAAATACAAAGCATCACTTGTGGAACTCAGGCTCTGCTCATTGCCTGACCAGTACCACCCGAACAGTGAAGCATGGTGGTGGCAGCATCATGCTTTTGGGAGACTGGGATCCATAACAGGACAGAGGGGACAGAGGAATGCAATGCATTCCGAGTTGCAGTTTGAAGAGCATTCACAAGGAAATAGTCATGGACGGACAGAAAGTCACTGCAAGTCAAGACACCACATTCACTGCAAACATATATTCTCAACCTAGGTTTTCAAAGCTTTTATGCTCTGATGTCCTGCCTCCCAACAATAAGGAGACCTCTGACACCTTGTGCAAGAACAAGTCTCAGGCAAGAGGAGTGATTGTGTCATTATCTTTGTACACTTTAGGGGGGGAGGGGGGAATACGAGAACATACGTGCGTGTGCGCACACGCACGCGTACACACACACACACGCACACACACGTGCGTACACGCATACACGCATGAGCAGTATGGATTGCTCAACATAAGGCGCGATCCTGTAACTCGTTGCAGCCCTCAGGTGACAGGACACGGTTACTGTTTTGTCACTTCTTAGGGACCGAGTCGGATGAGTCCCAAACACACTCTGATGCCATGTTACAATTACAATCAGGAAACTGGGACGACCTGGGGAAAGCACGGGCTAAAGATGCTCTGAGGCCGTGAAGTCCATCGATAATGTCATAGGATTTCCTTGTCTGCGTACACACACACGCACGTGCGTGCACAATAGTGCCCACATCTGGAACACTGTTGGACCGTCTTTATGTTGCTCAACAATCACCAACAAACCATCACAATAAAAAGTAGTTCACACAGCAGATATACTACAATTATTCATTGTGATTTACCTGAGCTGAGCATGTTTATCACACAGAATGACCAATAAAAAGCTATTTGTTGAAGGACTGCAGCGTTACCTTCAATGTTGTTTGAAGCTGATTTTGTTTGCAAATGTTCTCAAATATTGAGCTTTGCTCCTTACAGTTTGTTTCTTTGTGGCATTTTACTGAAAAAAGTCACCTTGGTTGACACGTTCAGGAAATCCATATCATCCAATCTATAACAGCCTGATATCTGACCTTACCTTCACCCCTAATATTGTATGTAGCACAACAGCAACTGATTTTCTTATTCCTCCTTAAATTGTTTCACTCAATATTTTTAACACACCATACAGCTGAGGTTAAAATACATCCCTATACCAATCAGTAAGATCGCCCAAGGAACCGGTATGTTAGATCCTCTCAATGAGTGAACACTTTGATCTTTAAGCTTTTACTTTCACATGGTTGAATGTTGAATGGACAGAATTTTACACCTTGTGCCACCACTCAAACTTTAGCAGGACTGGTTTACAGTGTTTATCCAGGGTTGGCTTACATCAATGTACAATCATTTTAAGGCTTACTGTTTCGTCTTTATTCTCATTGAAATTATTGGTATGCAGTGAATCCTCGCTATAACGTATATCATCTTTCGCTGATACTTAATGGTTTTTGTTGTTGTTTGTTTGTTGCGGTGGACGAATGTGCATCATGTTCTGCGTCCAGACTAACTAAGGAGCTGAAGGATAATGTCAAACTCCTCCATGCCGCATCTCTGTCCAATACAGAATGCTCAGCAAATTTACGTTTGCAAATTTTCTCCACGGCAATATCCACAATGTCAACGAAACGTTTAGCACTGACAAAGGCAAGCTGCGGATGCGCCCAAAAGGCAGGAAGATGCTACGATTTCAGGCTAAGATTAACTTCTGGATGTGCAAAAAGAAGCAGCTACGCGTCTGGAGGGCGCTATGACAGAACACAGTACTGTATAATATTTGTAAACAACAAAGATGACTACTTTGCGGATTTCACCTGTTGCGGGTTCTTTTTGGAACGTGAGCCCCGTGATAAATGGGGGCTCACTGTAGTCACACTTATCTCAAAACCCTTGCCTCCCAACCTTTAATTCACTGAAAGTTTCTCAAAAAGATGCAGTATGAGGGAGATCAGCTGTATGAATAGAAAAAAGTCGTTTTTGTGAGTGCAACCCTTCACAGGAGGAAATGACACAGCATCACAAAAACAAAAGTGCCACTATTCCTGAAGTTGTAAAGCTCTCCGTCCAGAAACGACCACTGCCACTGGGCCTTCAGCCATGCCTGCTCTGTAATTACAGGCAGAAGAATTCAGGGGTTTTTTTTTTCGTCCTCCACTCAAAAAATACATTTGAAATCTAAATGGGGCTTCTGCCCTGCCCTCTCAGGCCTGCTGCCACAAAGCGGATGACATCCCGTTCTTTATTTGTCTGACCACATCTGGTCAGTCCACTTCTAAACAAACAAATCAAAATGAGAACAAGCCAGCCCTGAAGAGAAAGTCACACAGAAATAGAGCGGTGGTTGAATTCCAGAGTGAAACATTTCGTGATTTCAAGCCGGATAAGTCCTGGCCGGCGGGCGCTGCAGCGGAGCGATCCATCTGGTTACTGTGCTGCTATCTCATGCTGGGTCTGACCAGTGCTGTGCAAACAGAAAGCACCTTGCCAGCTTTGTTGATGCTCATCAACCTTTTTCATTTGTTGCAGGTCTTGCATGTAGAAACCTTTCTGAAAATTTGATCCAATTTCACTGAATATTTGAAAAATGATGTTTTGTTTTGGGGACGGGGGAAGGGCGGCAGCTCAGGTGCCTTTGAACAATTATTCTGCACCCACGACACAAAATGACTTCCTTAATGCAGCCTTTTTTTTCATCTGTAAACTATTTTGGAGATGTCCTGGACTGCCCTTAAATCCCATCAGGTGGCAAAAAACGAGGACCGTTTAGCCCAACCACGCAAAGACACTTCCTTCGGGGTTCGACGTGTCCCTGAATTAAGGAGAGGGCCTCCGAGGGTACAAACTCCACCAAGTGGCCACTAAATAATAAAACATGTTTTCTTAATTTTGGATCACCTGATGAGTGGATTGCTGCCAAAATGGACTCAGTTGTTCCGAGTCAATTTTACTACCTAAAACTACTCAAACACACAAATGTGACAAAGCAAGCAAGATTTTTGGTGTTCTGATGTGTTTTTTAGCAAACACATTTCACAGATGATCTTATCTTTGCGTGAAAAGACATGAGGAGATATTCCTTGGATTGATTTCCCAAAGGAGGAGCAAAACAATGATCCCAAGTCTGTTTTTGTAGCAGCCTGGGCTTGCTGAAGCCTGCTTGTTGCTTTTCTGTCAACAAAGAAGGAAGCAGGACAAAGATACGGGAGTGTGGAAGCTGAATTCTATCTCGGCTCACATCTCTTTGCATGGTCGACATAATCACTTTCCTCAACTCTCCCTCTGAATGGCCACTTCCTTTGAGCTCCCAGTCTAATTGAAACTCCTCTCCACTGGGAATGCCATAAGAGTCCCCGTCAACTTTGTTTTTGCTCCATCCACAAATTTCAGCAACTTTCTCTGCTGTTGTGTTCACTCTTTGTCAAGAGCGCCATTCTGACATGAGACGATCGTGACGCATGACTTCGGTCAAACAAGTTTTGGCATCGGCCAGGAATGAATAGTTTTCCCTCTGAGGCTAATGTTAGAGCAACATCAGGGAGCAACATCGGAGAGAGAGACTTCACTAGAGGGAAATATGCCATCAATCTCCAAGCAACAGCCTTTGCAGGGGCTGTCACCAATGCTCAATCCATCATTGTTATCCAATAACAGCCAGCTTATATGACAAGTTATCTGAATCAACATTGTTTTGCCATGGAATAAATAATACACCTCTATATATGATAAACTCATGCAGATAACTGCAATATACTGCAATATGTGATGTAACCACTTAAGGCAATATACTGATGAACATCTTGCATTTTTGCAGGTAATAGTTTCTTTTATCTTCCACGAGTTTGAAGCATTACTTTGGATAAATAGAACCAACTTTGCAAGGACAGTCATTAACCTAGTCAAGGAAATGTGAGCGTAAGGCCCCAGAGTGAGTGGATTTTTGAGATTTCCAACCATCCCAATGTAAGAACACGATTCCATCATCATTGCCTTCAGAGCCTTGCGTTGAATGGGTGGAGATCAGCGATTATAGTGTCAATCCTGCTCTTTTTGATCACTTAGTTTTGATCGATAGCACTGTCGCCGCCCTGTGTCCCACAGTTAATACAATTTTGTGTCTGATAGAAGAAAGACAGTAACGCAAAAGGAATCAGCTCCAAGGTTTGATCAACAGAATTAGCCAAATCACTCAATGTGGCACGCTACCTGAGAAAGATGGTTTTGATTTAATGGCTACAGTCCAATAAAATATACATTAGCATCTGAACCACTTAAAATTGAGGATTCATTCAGAAAACTTCATTAAAAACGTACAATGCACAACCCCCACTGTAAAGCCATGACCAGAGGGTAGAAATTGGGCCACAGGCTTTTGATTACATTCCACTATGCAGGGCACTAGGTCACAACCTTGTGGGAGTAATAAGTGAGCTGTGATCAATAACAAGTTGATTGACCATGTCAGATCATGCAGGGGGCTGGGTCGGGCAGCGTCATGACAGCCTGGAGGTGGGTGAGCTGAAGGCCCTGCTTTCAGTCGAGGGGAGCGATGAGGAACTGATCTGTCCACAAGGTTTTTCCTCTACACTCAAAACGTCCAGAACCAACATACAAAGGACGCAATGAAGCCAGGTCAATCCCGTTCGCTATGTTCACATGGTACATACTCAGACTCCAGTAGTTGTCTTCTCACACGCTGTTTAATAATGAGTTTGCCAGCAAATTCATCATGAGCAATAAACGGTTTTCTGTTGTTTTTTATTCACCTTTTTTCACCTCATAATTTGGCTGAATTGAAACAACACAATGATTCCAAAACTTGGATTTGGTCCTGCTCAGCCACCCAGGGGTGATCAAAGCTATCTTGGTTTTTGCTCAGCTTCACCCAGTATCTGAGGAGCCAAATCTGATACTATGTGAAGTCTTGGTTTTGGTAAACCTGGACAGTAAACAGGGATCCGAGACGAAAGAAGAAGGCCGCACAGGCTGCTGTAATGATTGAAATTCACACTTGCTTTTGGCCAGCAAGGAGTCAGGTGCAATGAGTGCATGGCATGCCCCGTCGTGGTGGGGCAAGACATCAAAGTGTAACCGTAGTTGTTTTTTTTAATGGCCATCGACCACTAGACCACTGACCACTGTCAGGTGGCACACCTCACTCCCATAATTTTATCCCACGGAGTTGTTACATGTGGATGAGCTACATCTACATTTACTCCTGTGTTGATGTGGTTACCATGTGACCCAGACCACCTTTAGAAGTACCACAGTTTGCGAAATCAGAAAGGAATCCATCCTCAATGTCTTGAGAGTTTATTCACTCCCATCACTCCAGTAGCCACGAGCAAAAGGAGCACTTTGAATCTGATCACATAAAATGCATGTCGTGCAAGGTGTGTGGGGAACGTCTGAATCACAGCACAGAAGACACTGCATGTCAGTCCAAACTTTTCATTTGGGATTTTCCAGTGTGAAAAATCATCTAGTAGTCTTCCTGGACTTGCGAAGGACTGAGATTTTTGGAAAAAGACAAGATGAAAAGTGGTCCACAGAGCTGGTGCTTGGCCTGTGGTGTCTCTGGAGTCCATAGAGTACAAAGTTTTCCTCCCCAAAACCTCCAGAGTCCAGGGTTTGTGCCATCTGTGAAGTGGACACTGCTCGCACGGACAGAGCGACAACATTTGTGCAGAGATCCACAGCTGAGACGTGATTGGCTTACAGAAAATTTTCAAATCAGAGAAAGAATACGACAGGTTTTCCCATAAGATTTTGGAAAACAATGTTTCATTTCCATATGAGCTCCTTTTTCGGATTGGGGAATCTGACAGAAAGTGTTTTCTGCTGATCATTTACAGTTATAGTACTTATAATACCTAATCCTGTTTTGACTGAAAAAAGAAACGTGGGGTTTTTATTCCTCAACAACACATCGAAGTATTCCTCATAACAACTGAACTTGGACATTAAACAAGAACCTTCACACAAAGGTGAAGTGTTCAGAGCCCAACACACTCAATCACAGCCATGAGGCATAAAGTGGAAGAAAGAAAAAAAATGGAAAGATTGAGGCCGATAGAGTTTTTACTGGAGACCCGAAAATCCGGAGGAACTCTCAGAGTGTGCAGTTTCACGTGAAGAAAAGATGATTTTCTCAAACGAATCAATGAGACAATCGTCTGCTTCGAATCGCACAATTAATCCAGTACGAGAACAAACTTCAGATAAGCCCCAATCAAGTTTGAGAGATCACGCTCCTTTTGGTCTCGGAGCTGCAGAGCCCAGCAGCAGCAGATAGCTGAGGACCTCAACCTTCAGCGTGCCTGACCTACATTCATCTCCACTTCCATGGCAACCCTCTTTTTCCCAGGACAGAGGGCCCTCCCAAGATTCATTGGGAGGGGGGAATTGTGATTGCGAGTCTATTTAGGGGGAGCTGCCCCGAGAGAAGGGGGGTTTCTAAGGAAACCGAGTGTTCACTGTTTTCCACCAACTATAGAGGGTAGCAACTTGGCAAGAGTTGACTGTCAGCATTTCAAATTACCTGCATGCCACAAGTGGATAGTTCTGCACAAATACACATACACGCATTGTGGAAGCAATGTTTCCTCAAGCGTCAGAAGTCCAAAATGTCTCACTATACAGAGATCATATAGCCGTGCTTCAAGGTCAGTTCTTTTCACATTTTAATCCAGGATGAATAGCCAACTGTCTGACTGCATTCCTACGAGAGGACCGAGCACCAAGAGACGTTTTTTGCAAACCACAGACAATGCAGTGGTTAATAATGCCCAGAAAAGTTCTAGTTGGACTTTAAAAAGAAACTTTGACCAGTTGATTTCCAAAGCGAATGATTGCTGCACAGCGTTCGTGCTTCAATTCCCCCTCTGTGGCTGCAACAACTGGCCTGTCTGAGGCCGCTTTCATTTGGCCTCAAAAGTTGAGCTCAACAAGCTCCACCAAAATCCAAACCCAGTCGTCATTCAGAGATTTCAGCCTGAGTTTTCTGAACGAGTTTCTAAGCCACAAGAAGTGCAGGAGTCTTCTACAATGTTAACTTGGTTCAAGAAAACTTGCACGTGTGACCAAATCCTGCCAAAACTTTTTCTTGTGCATGTGAAATATGTGTGAAACGAGGCCTGATCCAACACCTGTATATGGGCTTCCGACTGCTTCCATTGAGAACTGGCACAGACCAGCGAGGGGGGCTACAGTCCACCCGGGCTGGTTTCCCCTCTCTTCACCAGCTTTGCTCCACCTCTCATCATCTCCTCTTTCTTTCACACAGCCACCCCCCCCTTCACCCCCATCTCATTGGCTGGTCTTTTCGGCCTCGTCCTTTATAAAAGAAACAATAGAGCCTCTCCACAGAGACGGGGGGGGGAAGAGAAAGAACAAAATCGGACAATTACTAATTTCACAGTCCGGGATGCACAACCCAGCACAGCAAAATTCTGCCACAATCAAACACTCAAACATTCAACACACAACCTGCATTAAACCTAACCCTTACAAGCACTGAGGGAAGCTTGCATTTGCAGTTGATTGGCAGTTCGTTCGAAACTGTGATACATAGGTCAATTTTGAGTGAGACACAAAAAGAAAAAAGGAGACGAGGAAAAAAAACTTTGCGAATATTCAGTTATGATTCAATATTGATAAAAGTGTTTGGTTAAAAGAAATGTTAAGCATCCCCGAATGCCACTTCACAAGTCTGGCAAAAGCGACGCTGCACTTCGTCTTCCTGCGGAATCAGCAGAGTTGTTTAGAAGTGACACTGAGAATGAAGAATTCAATGGATTTAGTGATGGGAGAGAGCTTGGTGGCTTGGTAAACTTCCTCGCATGTTCTTTATAATATGACTGTTATAGTGTTACGTTAACACAAGAGATACATACTCAGTTGGGTGTCCATGTGTCTTGGAGCTGGATGTGTTACGTAAGATTTTGGAAATTAAACTCTCCCCGAAAATGTGACTTACATCAGTTTTTTCTTCGTTATGATGCTTTTTTTGGCTGGTGAGACTTATACTCTGGAGTGACTTGTCGTGCAAAAAATACAGCAGCCACCTTGCCACTATTTCCACTGAGTAGAAATTGTCTCACCTGCATTCGGGTGGCTACGATAATAAAGGTATAGCCAAACATGCACTTCCCAGAATTTGACCACCTGGATTAAGAACCACATAAATGCCAATGGAGGTAGCATGTCTGCTCGCAGACGCCCCACTGCTCAAAGCGATTTCCCCCCAACTGCACACAGAAGTGCACCTTTCCACTCCATCTGCTGTGCTGCCGTAAGAAGTCGGTCGGGGGGTTCCTTGTTGTTTTCACCCACAGCACTCAGCTGACTCTCATCTGAGCTGCCCCCACTCTCAGTTCAATGGGGCTCCGCTCTCTCTCTCTTGTCCCTCCCACCCTCAAAGTTGACTGGTTCCCAGGAGGCAGACAGATCGTGTCAGACACCAATCAAAAGCTCCGATTCTCTGCCAACCCACAGTTTAAATCTCTCAAATCCAACCAATCGTAGAGGAGTGACGGTACGCAGGACTCGCTCAAGTAAAGTGTTGCACAGAGGAAAACTCAGAGAGGGGAAGAAAGAAGAAAGAAATGCTACAAAAAATAGAGCATGTGCCTCTGCAAAGGTGCAAGCCCCCTTAATCACACCACAGTTACAATCAAGGCCTCTGCCTGTGGAGGGGCTCTGCCCGAGCCCCTGGTGACCAGGCTTCTGTTCGGAGTTTATTTATGTGGGCCACGAGGGCTGTTTTAATGTCCGGGCGGCTCTTGAGAGCTCCAGTGAAGCTGAGCTCAAACCTGGACTTGGAGCAACTACAACAGGACGTAACATCTGCAATGAGGTTGGAGCCGCACAACATGACAAATGTGGTTCATCACCTGAAGTTTTATTCCAAAATGGTCCCTGAATAGGAACAAAGGTTTTTTTGCTCCCATTCCAGTTGTCTGAGCACACTGCACATCAAAGCTCCAGGGGCCACTGGCTCCAGCAGACGGAGGAAGAAAAAACATTTGTCTTTTTCATGTCTTTTCGTTCTGTCTGTATTCGAGTTTGATTCTTTACATTTCATTCGTCTCCCACGGAAGACAGTTTCCTTCAAGCAGCTAAATCAACAAGAAAAGTTCCTTCCAGTCTGAAAGAAAATCAGAATGTCAAACTCAATGAATGATCGTGTTCATCATGAGGTGCTGCGGCCTTGTACTTCATACTGCCATGTAGATCACTACAGACTTTGTAATGTTTTACTTTCTTTTTCTTTTCCATCCGACTTCTGAAGTGAAAAACTGAGCAAATAAATAGCCCTTAAAAGGCTCTTGTCTCTCCCTCATGAACTTCATTTTTCTATCAAGGACAATTTCCATTGCAACATCGTGTGACTCACAGACACGTCCGCAGGTGAGCAGGGATGCTGCTTGTTTCCAGAGATGGACTCTCAATTATGTGACTGGTGGTCGTGAGCAATGTTGGGTGTAACGCGTTACAAAAGTTACGCTTTACTGTAATGGGATTACTATTTTGGTAATGTAGTAATGTAACGCGTGACTGTGTCCAATACTGTAATGACATTACAATTACTGTAAACGATGTGAGGTCGTTACATTAATGACATCCTATTCAACACGAAACCTCAAACCGAGCGCCTAATTTCCCACATGACATGAAGGCATCCTCAAAACACCGACAAGAAGCAGTTCAGCGCCATGGAGGAGCAGGGCGAAGGCAGCGGAGCGACGGCTGTCACAATAAGGACATGTCTGGATGGCTGGAAATATAGCCACTACTTTGAATTGGTTGCACGAAAGGGACAAGAATGTGACTGTTAAGTGTAAACTTTGCCCTGGTCAAAAACATCTGTCCAC
Source organism: Malacoctenus gilli (assembly GCA_032164315.1). Taxonomy (NCBI): domain Eukaryota; kingdom Metazoa; phylum Chordata; class Actinopteri; order Blenniiformes; family Labrisomidae; genus Malacoctenus; species Malacoctenus gilli. The sequence continues at coordinate 20,418,800 of JASSRZ010000072.1, forward strand.
TGCGGCCAATTCCACATCAAACCTGCCCAAGCATCTGCAAAGACAGCATGGTGGTATAAAACTCGTAGCGAAAAGCCCCCGTAGCGAAAGTGAAGCGACCATACCGACACTTAAACAACGGCGGCTCGAGTTCAAGGAACCCCAGGTAACAAAAGAAGAACTCCATAGACTTGTGGCATCTTACACTGTGGAGGAAATGCTGCCTATTTCAACAGTTCGTCGTTCAGAAATATACTGGGGAAAATACAGGTAACGGGGAGCGGACCGTCCCGACCGGATTGAAAAAGTTTTGCGAGCTGTTTGGACCAGTGCTTTGAAAAGATGGAAACACAGCTGAAGCAGACATTTGACACGTTAGAATATGTGTCCACCACTACTGACATTTGGACCACCTGTAATAAAAGCTTTTTAGGAATGACAGCCGATTGGATCAACCCCGACAATTTTCAGTCCGAGAAAGCAGCAATTGCTTGTAAACGAATTCAAGGCCGTTGCGATGTTCTTGCGAGTGAAATTGAGCAGGGACACTCGCCATATGGACTGGCACACAAAGTGACTGCTACCGTAACTGACAATGGCTCCAACTTTGTTAAGGCGTTCAAGATGTACGAGTGCAAAATGTCAGAAGTAGTGTAACTAGTAATGTAACTAAGTTACTTTCTTTAAAAATTGATGAAGTAATGTAAAGGATTACTTTTTGAAAAGTAATGAGTAATGCGCAATGGATTACTTTTTTGAGTAACTACCCCAACACTGGTCGTGAGCTGAAGATGACTGGGATGTCTGCTGCTGAACGTACCATCCCAAAACGTTCCTGATCAACAAAGCCTCCTCCCTCGCTAAACTTCTCTTGTCCCCGTGTGCAGTTGAATGTATGACTTTACTGACAAGTAGTAAAATTATCATCATTTTTCACTTCAAAGGACTTCAACGGTAAGTTCAAAACGTATCTCCCGTTCAAAGCTTACATAAGACATAGAAGAAAAATAGAGGGCCTCGCTGAATTACAATTGCAAAAGTGGAAAATTGTTACACGGCTCACAAGTAGAATGTGGTTTGTCAGTGGGAAAACATGGAAGGGGTTAAAGCTGAATGAGGATGTTTTCGGGCCATTGAAATCATTTCCGGGGGGGAAAGAGAGTCAGCCAAACCCGGGCCATGCTGCCCAGCATTCACACAACCAGCCAACCACTCAGGGTGGCCACTGTGCATGTTTCAGCCTAGCCTACTGCTCACGTTTGGCTTGCTTTATAAGTCATTGACAATTCTGGGACTGTTTGCGTATCGTGCCAGATCAACTAGCCCCCCTGCCTTCCCCCCAGGTACCCATCGCCACCTCCTGTGATCAGTTCCAGGAGGACAACGAAATACCTTTCGGGGCCTGAAAATAGATTGGAGAGCTCAATGGGATGGTCTCGTGGGCTTCTTTGGTTTGGGTTAAGGTGAGCAGGCACCACTTTCGATTGGCTTTTGTATTGCAGTGCATGCAGGGTTGTCACCAGCAGCATATTGGCCCTAATCTTGGAGCATCTGTTGCCTCACAAAGCCCTCATAAACAGCTCGATGACTTTGATAAGGTTACTGACTTAATGCTCGGTGACATAATTAAATTGAGTCTTTAATCTGGTGAGGAGAGAGGCAGAGTCACCGACCCCTGCAGGGTAAGCAGGACAGTCATACACTAAGCCTCCTTGGCCACTGTAAATCACTTGGACTCTGATCCAGTTTAGGCTCACCATTCGAATCGCGCCTCTCAAGCTGTGCAGGCATTTTGATATCAACTCAACAGGAGGATGAGAAATATGCCACAAAAAAGATTCCCAAAATGAAAAGCCATGTGTTTATTGTGTTGATGTCAACATGTGATTTTTGTCCATCTGAAAAAAAGATCTGCAGTCAGCGATCTCTTACATAGAGTGCAGGAAACGCACCCCCAGTAGTCCTGTGCATCAGTATGTCATAAACAGACACTTGTGAGACCACAAATTGCACTTAGCCCATATTTAACTGTTGTGATCTGCTGTCACTGAGCTTGTACATCCACACCCCCAGTGGCTCCGATCTCCTGCCAGAGAGCAGCAGCTGGGTGTGTGGTGGTTTGCAGAATGCTGGTGTCCTCCAGAGACATTGGGTGCACCTCTTGAGACGGAGGTGTTCACGGGCCTGCCTGCACACTTACAATGGAGCAGCACGAGGCGGTGGTCTCGTGCCGCCTCAGGACGTGGAGGTCCTGCTGAACCTCAGGATCACGTGACCCTCAGCCTCTGCCGGCATCCCTGGATGGTGTCTGATGATGTCTAACCTTGCACACCTTGTTTGCGCTACACAAAGCACGCGCTCAAGCTCAGCTGGTGGGAATGATTGAAAAGTGCTTGCAGAGTTAAGAGGAGATACGTGATGTCATTATTTCAGTCGCTCGACTTCAAGGAAGCAGCATTTTCAAAGCATCCGTACGATGAAGGTCTTCTGCTAATGTCAGAGTTGGTCTAAGTGTGGCAGTTACAGCATTTCTTCCACCTCTTCTCTTCATCCTTTTTCAATCTATCATTCAAGCTTTGCCAACTATCTCGTCCTAGAATTCTTGTCTGATTTCAACCTCTCAAACATCGGTGGGTTCAGTTATTTGGGATTCTACTGTGGTCTTTAGTTCTACTCTTTCAATGTTCCAACTGATTTCTCTCATTTTCTTTGGGATGGCTCTCCCACAACTCCAACCTTGTCACATTTACTACTTTGACATTTACTGAAAAATGTCATTCTCCCTCTGAAACATTTTCACCAAAGCAAAAACTGACGGAGCTTAGACTTCAATCATGATGGCGCAATCAGCTCCGAGTGTGAATGCACGTAAAAAGAAAACAGGTCAGAGGGCAACCGAGATGTCAAGCGGTTCAGAAGTGACACAAAAACAGCAGAGTGACAGAGTCTCACAACCACACACACACACACACACACACACACACACACACACAAAGGTGAGCCGCACCTTTTTGAGGGGAGGATGTGACAAACATGAAATAATCCAACCTCCAGGTGAGCAGACGGAGAAGATAGCAGCTTAGCTGCTCCAGAGTGATGTCAATGCCTGGAAGCAGCCACCAAAGTACACCACCTCCCTGGCTGAGACTGCAGGCTACTCTGTGACCATGTGGGAGAACCCATTTGGTGGCAATTCAGGACACCGCAACAGATTGCAGTTTAAATGAGCCACAACTCCCAGTACAGTGTCCCACCTTGTTATACTGTGTAGCCAGAGTGCGCAAGCATGTGGCAGTTGAGTTTTGACGCGAGCAGTGGGTGTGCTTGCCGTGTATCGAGTGAAAGGAGGCAGGCAGAAGCCTCTGTGGTTTAAGGGGCACCCATGTGTGTTTGACGTGTAATGAAGTTGTGTGTATTAACAAAATGTGTTATTTGTGTAACTGCAGAAGGATGAGTTGCGACTGCTTGATCAGTTTGAATGCATCTTTCAATTCACATGCGCAAATATTCCCAAAATGAACAACAAACGTTCTCCCTTTCAGGACATTCTGTGTATTCGCACACATGCAATGAGCCAATGCTTCTGAGGCACGACGGATTGACTCATGCTGCCACACAGACCTCAAACACCTCCCAAAGGACATGCAGAGAAATGAACTGATCAGTACTGAGAAAACTTGTTCCGACTGCTCACCGACAGAAATGACCAGTCACCTCCACACCATCAACACCATCAGCATCTTTGGCTTTTCGGAGCCATTCGGGCAACGGGGGCTGTGGTGGTTCAACACAGCATGAGAGGCGGAGGGGGGCTGCACAGTCCCTGTGGGACACCTCCACCTCAGAGCTTCCAGCCTGGCCCCTGAGCTCCGAGGAGAACCACGGGGAAGCTTTACCTGCAAGCTCTGCTCTCACCAACACCGCCTGATCTTTGATTCTCGCTACAACAAAGGACAAGAAGAGCGAACTGCAGACAAACGTCAGGAAAAGAAAGTGGTCGGCTGCATTTGGTGCTCCCTCCGACGAATCACAGCATCCAAGCAAATCACAGCAGCTCTATCAGACTTTCCGTCAGAACCGGCAGCTTGCCAATCGCTTCTGGTTTTAACCGGACTGTCCCGCTGGCTGCGACCAGCCAAGCGGGCTGCTGTGGCGTCCAGAGCGCCGTGCTTCCGAGGGAAGCCCCGAGTGGGGGAGGCTCAGTGGAGGCACCCCGGGCCAAAAGGCACCGCGTCCCGCTTCACTGAGCCGCCGCAGGAAAGTTTCAGCTCCACCGGCTCCGGGTTCCGACTCGCACGTTACAGCCGGTTCCACGGGGCTTTCCACGGACACAGTCCGAGTCACACAGACACACGGGACACAGGAACCGGGGAGTCCCACTTTGCGCCGGGACGGCGGCTCTGCCAAGTTAGCTCCGTTTGCTAATTCTACCTGCGAGTTCAAGCGGAGCCAGAAAACAGTGTAAAACGGAGAAAAACTCACTCAAAGGAGCACGTTTCTCCGCCGAAACGTCGTCCAGGCTGAATCGAGGCTGTTGACTAACTTTGAGAGGCTTCGTGTTTCCGAGCAAACAACCCGCTGGATTTGGACGGACGGACGGGCAGGCTGAGAGCTGCTGTACCACCGTAGCTGCCTGCAGCCGGCTGCTCGCTCACCTTCTGCTTCATCGGGTCCTCGGTCTCACCGCCGACCAGCCGACTTTACACGGTTTGTGTCAGAGGATACGGTGAAACCGTAGCGGTGGTCATGGAGCGTCCCGCAGAGCCGCCGTCCCGCAGTCCTCCTCGGTGTCCTCACGCCACCAACTTCCACAAGTTCCCACCGCGATCCGCCCGCTGAGAATCCCCCGGAGGCTCCCAGAGCAGCAGGAAGTAACGGAGAGTAACGGAGAGTAACGGGGGTAACAGCTCCGGGCCGCTCACGCTGCGCAGGTCCGTAGCCTCACGGTCACCACGACTGATAATGGGTCGTCATCTGTCCACAGCCTCTGGAGGGGGCAGTGCTCCCTTCACGTGCACCTCGTTTTTATTCTTTGAAGGAGAAAGAAAATGTCCCTTTTCACCAGATTCCCGTTCACCAGCCGTCAGCAGAGTCCCCGCATCGCAGTGCGAGTCCACGCATGTTGGACGTTTCCACGTTGGGCCACATCAGCAGCGTGAAACACCTCCAACCCTGCACGGACGTGCAGACACAACTCCAACCGGGATGCCCGCACAACTTCCAACACTTGTTGATGCCAACTGATACTTACTTTTGTCTTTTAGCTGATATTCGACAATTTACAAACATTCATTCCAATCCAGTGAGCAAAAAATAAAAACAAACTTTCAGGTGATCAAAACTACACATTTTAAACAGTTTTTTTTTTCTCCCAACCTGAGCCTGAGGTTGTTTTAAAAACTATTTTCATATAAACTGCTTTCAAATGTGATTCTGGACTTTGATGAACAGCACTTTGATCAAACCACTAGCAGGTCAAACAGCCGTATTGTTGGGACAGGATGATTTCAGTAATCTGTACTTTGACTAATGTTCACACAACATTTGAAACAGCTTTTTGTTTTTATTGCATCCTGCTTGGAGTGCAAAGCTGCAGGTGCAGCAGTGTGAAGTAGCCTACCGCTGCATCCTCAAGAGCTGGAAACAGGCTCCTTGGAGAAAGGAGTTGTGGCTCTCTCTTTGGAACGCCAAAGGACGAGTCTATGGCTGTGTCCACAGAACGGCGACTCGTCAGGCTGAGTTGTGCCAGCTGTACATGTTGGTGGAGGAGGGATCATTTCGGGGGGGTTCTGATGTTGCTGAACTTGCTGCTCATAAAACAATCGGCAAAATAAAAAGCCCTTTTGATCAGCAGTGATGTGGTATTCTGTGGCTCATTCTAGTGCCGGCACTCAGCAGTGCAGCGTATGAGCCTGTTGTTCCACTTTGGTCTTGATTCTTGTTCTCTGTTTGTCAACAGAGATCATGAAACTGGGCACAAACCCAGTTTGGACAAATGTCCTGAAACAGGGACTGTTGACGCTGACTGGCCTATCAGCTGCCTGCAGTGTGTTGATGTCACTAAAATAAAGTAGCTATACACTCACA
>JASSRZ010000072.1:20433585-20448224 GCA_032164315.1 Malacoctenus gilli
CAAAAATGATTGAATTAAATGTGAGAAAATAGACATAAGTAATAGGGGTGGGAATCTTCTACTATGTCATGATTCAATTTGATTCCTATTTTTGGGGCCACGATCGAATTTAAGAATTGATTTTTGATTCAAAACAATTTTATTCATTATGATTTCTGATCTGATTTCTGATCATGATCTACTCCCATCTGCCTTGCAAGACAGAATGACAAATGGAGACATTAAAGTGTCTTTTTCACACTAATCAAGTTTTAAACCTTTATCCATTCTTAGATGAAACATGGCATTAACATTGACGGCTGTCTGGCTCTTGTGCATCACACGAGTTTGCAAAACATGGGAATCCAGCAGCCACGTAGCAGTTAAGTCGTGAGCGGTGAATGTCGCAAAAGACTGGGTCACATGACAGACAGCCAGTAGATTTTTTTAAAAATTGATTTTGAGACATTTTATACGGATTCTGAATCATAGCAAATGAGAACCATGATTCCGATGCGAATCGATTTTTTTTGGCACATCCCTAAAAAGTAATGAAACAGACATTGGAAGAAAACAATAAATACAAGTGACAAATAAATAAATAGGTGTGTGCGCAAAACTGTGCTGTGGGATATTGTCCATACAAGAATATTGCACATGTGCAAGTGTCCAATGGCAGGTAGGTGGAGAACCATGGAGCACCACCAGAGCTTCTGGAAAGAAGCTGTTCCTCATTCTGGTGGTCCCGCTATGGATGCTTCGCAGTCTCCTGCCTGAGGGGAGTTTGTGTCATCCGCAAACTTTACTTGATGACAGCTCAGGTGTTTTGGATATGTCAGCAGGGTCAACAGGTGGGGGCTCAGCAAACAGCCCTGTAGGGGAGCGAGAGCTGAGGGTGATGGGGGGGGGGTTGTTGATCTTGACAGTCTGTGGCCTGTGGGGAGACTTTATTTACTGTACACTGTTGGCTCCTCCTTCTGCCACTGCAGCTCCTATAAAGGTGTGAAACTGGTCTGCAGCTTCATCTTTCTCTTTCTGTCTGCAGGTGACTGACTGAAGATGAAGGCTGTTGCTGCGCTCGTGGTCTTGCTGGCGGTCTCCTACTTCCAAGCTGTGTCTTCGTTGACACTGCCTGATGCTGGTTTGGAAGCCAATCCAGTAAGTTGTTGTGTTTTGGGATCAAAACTGTAACTTAAGGGTGAATGTTTTACTTCTTCATTTAGCAGAGTGTGGGGGTCATCAAGTCTCACACCTTGGTCCCACAGCTTTACCAACACATCATTTTTGTCTTAACGTTTGTATCACTTTTCCCTGAATCTAATCACCATATTTCCCCTTTGCTGTCACAGGAGAGTTTCGACGACTCTGTTTCTGCATCCTCGCAAGACCAAGAGGAGAAGTGTGTCATTGACAAAAAAAGTGGCAAATGTGCCACCAGCTGGGGCCAGTTATGCAAGGAAAAAGTTGGGAAGAGATGTACTAACAATATCCAATTTCTCTACACACAATACTCCTCATGCCCTCCTGCAACTGCAGGAAAATGTGTGGAATATGGATATGCTGACATAAGAGAGTGTGAGACCATGGTTAAGGGAAATTGTACAGAATACAAAACTAACAGGTACAGGGTGAAAATAACATGCACGCTGCAGTTATTTATTTCCTGTTTTTCCTATGACTATGCCTTGCAAAAGCTGCCTGCTGAAGCCTAAACTGAGAATTGATGAAATAAACCACACGAGAACACCAAAAACGTGTCTTCAGTCATGTGTGTGAAAAGACTTTTTAAAAAAAAGTGATGGCTGAAATAGACATTGCACTCCCTGCTTTCTTGCTCCAGCAGCCTGACTGTGGCCAGGAAGCAAGAGGGATGATGTGAAGGGTTGGCACTTTCTGCATGGCAGCAGGAAGCTCCAGCGTTCCTGCCGGCTCCGAACAGCCCAGGCTGGTCTGGATGGGTGGCGTGGAAGTCAGTGATGAGGGAGTCATTGAGAATGTCCTGGGAGGCAACCCAGCAGTGTTCCTCTGCTCCCCTCCCAGTCCACCAGGTACTGAAGACCCCCTCCCTCTTCTTCGGACTGCCAGGAGCTTCCGGGCCATGTAGACAGGAGATCCATCCAAGATGTGGAGAGGAGGGAGAGGCCTGGATTCTGGGACGAGGGGACTGGTCTTGACGGGCTTGGTGTCGCTGGTGTGAAATGTAGGCTGTACCCTCATCGGACGGAGAAGCCTCAGCCGCACAGGAAAAGGTTTCATGACTTTTGATATAGGGAATCTATATTTCTCAGGCTGCAGTTGAAATAACAACCATGAAACATGACAAAGCTACATCACTGCTGAGGGATGTCCCCAAAGGCCTGAAGGCAGCTCAGCATGAGAACACAACAACAGGAGGCATTAAAACACTTGAGACTGCATTGCTCGGCCCTGTGAATGGCAAGTTTCAGTTTCAAACTTTCATACGAAAGTGCTGTCGTGTAAAAAACAAATACTAAAGAAATGCAATCAAATATTTAACATATTTTCCGAAATTAGCATAGTATTGAGTTTCACATCAGAGTGAAACACAAAGCAGGTAGCCAAGAGTACGTTGATCAATGATTCAGTGTTATTCTTTACTTTGTTACTACATCATCTTGTACGAACATTCAAAACATGAAAGTACCGATTACATTTGTATGCCTGCTTGCTTCAACATGTGGTTTGCATCATATTCCCTCGTGTGGAACGCTGGGTGCCACAGTTGGCGCCTTTCTGTGCAGTCTGCATGTCATCTGCATGCGTTAATGGGACAAGATGAACAACTTCCATCCCCAAGCAGCCCGAACTTGCAGATCAGCCTGGAAGTCGAAGAATGCCACAGTGAAAACACACGAGACTGTCAGCTGACATATGGAGCTTTACATCCTACGGAGGAATGATGGACACTTTTTGACAGAGCTATTTCTGCTCTTTTAAACTTGAGCTTATTTCAAAATTCTCACATGAAAAAAATGCTGCAAAAACTGTATTAGACAGAAAAAATACTTTTGTTCGTTTATGAAAGAAATATGTGCAAAAACTTCGAAGACCGTGTTCAGGCAGATGCTGGACTAACTTGCCCACATATGTAAAATGGTCTGAGGAGAACAGGAGCTCCACTACAAACACTCTGCATACCAAACAGCTGGATTTAGACCACTGTGAAGTTTTTAGTGTCCTGTGAAAAGATGCGAGAGCACTTGGGGCCCTGCAGGGGGCAGCACTGTTCAGCAGGAGATCAGGAGAGCACTGAGCGACTGCTGACTCGGTGTCCTCGCCAGAGGTCCTCCAGAGGACAGGATCTCACAGGCAGCCAGCTCATGATAGAGAGCGTTGAGCACCTCCAGGATGTGGGCTTTGCCTGGGATCAAATGGAGCAGATGTCAGCGCTGTGTTGCTGGGATTCAGAGACCATCCTGGGGATCAATGCTGTCACTCAGCCCTATTAGAGGCCAACTTTTGAGAACAAGTGTGCAGCTTGACTGACCGTGCTGTGGGTCACTGCATGACTCCAACGTGCTGAGCAAAATTTTCCCCAGGGACCTCCGTGAGACGTTCTGAAAGCAGGCAGGGCTCAGATTAGATGTCTAGCAGGCACAACAGCAGGAGCTTTGGTGAAACAAGTCATTTTAACATCCACTCTATCTTTCAGGCATGTTTGACCACCAGTGATCCTTTGCTCTCTTTTGTCTTTTTTAAAGAGCAAAAGCTTTTTTGAGGTCTAATCTGACAGATAGGTGGACCAGACTAGTCTCTGTCCACCTTGTTGTCCAGCTGCTAGTCTGAGTGCAGTGAGTTTGCATGAAAGCTCCACTGGCACTCTGGGCCTAATGAAGTGTGCGGACAGCTTTCCTCACACTCAACTGCAGCTTGACTTCAGTGTGAAAGGAGTCCCACCAGAATGTGGACCAACTTCCGGAGTCAAAGTCAAATAAGCCGGTTTGAAGGCAAAATGAAAAGTGGCTCATTTCCACTTCAGTCTGCTGCGTCTGAGTGAAAGAGCCTCATAGTGAAATGAACTTCTTTTGATGTGTTATCTTTTAGGTCTGCTGCAAGCCTTCATTCGGGGGCAGCGTGGACATTGTCTTCTAAACTGCCAGCAAAGCAGACTGACTGTCATTAATGTGGCACAAAAAGTTGACACGATGGACTGCTTCCAAGTCTGTTCATTGTGCTGAATATTGAAGTAACATTTTGAATCCGTCAGACAGTTCACACAAACAAACTGAGTGTCTCCAGGCATCCTCAAATCCCCCTTCTTCGTTGTCCCACTGGGACTCACCAGGTCTCTGAGCTGCTGGAGGAGCTGGAGGACATCCAGGAGCTTCTCCTCCACCAGCGACAGACGGACCCTCTCCGTCTCCAGCATCTGCAGCTCCATGTGAAGCAGCTCCGTCTCCTCGGCCTTCTGCTGCAGCTCCTGCATCAGGGACTCTTTCATCTAAACAACACAAAGGCGCAAATTAATTCCAAACAATGTCCACCAGCTGGTGGGTCCTGGTCTAGCACGAGAGGTCAAAGACCAGCGTCCACTGTGTCCACTGGAGACAGACAGCTTCCACTTTTGGCTGCTCCTATTTCTCGTTAAACTGTCCATCGTCACACACGTGTAAAAACTGGTGTAGCCGTTTCCAGCAAATAAAGGTTAAGCTGAAGGAAGGTTCTCAGAGCTGCAGGGGGCCATCTTCACCTATGGATGGAGACACAGTTGAAGTCAAGCAGCAGGATGATGCTTCAAAGGGCAGAGATGGCTGAGAGGTTGGTAAAGCATCCTTTGACTGGAGGGTCACTGGTTTGATGGCCTGGACCTCCAAGAAAGATTGAGGTGGGTAAAGTGGGAGTTGTGGCTTGTCAGCACCTCTGGATGGTTGCTTGAAGTGCTGCACGGCGGCAGCTTACTGCTCATCGTACATGTGGAGAAATTCAATTAAGAAGAGAGAAAATGAAGTAACCTGAAGAAACTTGTCAGGCAAACTTTGCGCTAGATTTCCAGCGTGGGAGTCGATGGGTGTGACCGATCAGGTGTCCCGCAAGATCAAATGGGACACTGCCAACACTCCATGTACATACGCTGCTCTCGACACTCCTTTGTTGGTTTTGGTGCGCTCATTGGATTTGCGGGATAGAAGAGAAACATAAGAAGCAGCTTGTACAGACCGTTGCCTCAGCTGACAGCCTTGTAGGTACAGCTGGACACGTTGGCCCGCAAAGGAGTCTGAGTGCAAAAAGAAAACCGGCAGAGTGAAATGTTTTGGCGCCTCGCACATGGAGCCTTCAGGCCAGTTTGCAGCCTGAGCCTGCCAGGAGTGTTGGAGATCCCTGTGGTGCACCTTTACATCACGCTGCAGGGAGGGACAAAGGTCTGGCCCCACACATCCTGCACATAAACAAAGCCTCACAGTCACCACTTTGTTTAACTCTGACTTTTCCTCTGCGAGGGCTGAGATGTGCTGGGACGCCATTACGTCACCCCCCCCACTTCCTGTGTTGTGAAAACACTACTCGAGTGGAACGACAGGGCTCTAATTCATATTTCTGAGTGTCGTGTGGCAGTGAGTGGGGAGGTTGTGGTCGGACTCAGTGAGAAACAGCTGCGAACACACCCAGCCCCACACGCACACACACCCACACACACTGACACACACACACACACACACACACACACACACAAACTGACACACACACACACAGACACACACTGACACACACACACAAAGGGAGTTCACTGTAATTCGGTGACGGTGGTTTGGTTCGGTGGGAGCTGCGAGATCATCCCATGAGCCGAGGTTTCTCTTTTGAAGGCCTCCACTTTCACAACAAACTCCACCTTCGTCCTTTCTGATCTTGACCGGACTGCTAGAGCACGCCAAAAGGCAGGCCCTTGTTTGAACTGAGCCGGGCGCGGTGGGGGTTGGGGGCTTGTACCTGTTCCATGTCCACTTCCGCCTGGCTCTCCTTCAGCTCCAGCTGCTTGTGCAGCCTAGTGACCCTCTCCAGGAGCTCCAGCACGGCACTGCAGCTCTCCTCACTCCTCGAGCTACCGAAGCTGGACAGCAGCTTCTTGAAGGCCTTGTCGTCGCACCTTGTGGAGGAGAAGCAGAAGAGGGAAAGCTGATCGCTCTGATCACGCAATGGGTTTCAATCAAATCTAGGGTGGACGCGCACTACCTTTCTCCGCAGCACGACAGCCTGGTCAGGATCCTCTTCACTTCATCGACCTGCCTCTGCTGATCTCCGGTCCACTTGTCGTCCTCCTCGTCCGAGGCCGCCTGACCCTCCACTGACCGGAACAGCTGCTCCTCCACTAGACGCCACAGCACACCATCGTCAACATCACAGAAACTTCGATGTAAAAAAAAAAAAAAGATTGTGGATGAAATGTTTAAAATGAGTTCTCTAATTAGTTGAAATGTTCCTTGCTGCATTTTTAAACTGCAGTGGTCCCTGGCTAGCGGTGGACCCCCTTACAGAGGTGCTAGAGAGGTGGGGGTCAGGCGAGAGACTGCCTGCACTGAGGTTGTTAAAAAACGACACCAAACTGCTCAGTGCTTTTATTCTGAAGGCTCCTGCTTATGTGTGGTAACGAGGTGTCTTTCTGTCGCATACGCGTTGTCTTGAGATGCCGTCATCGGTCCTCGAAGCGCTCATTCAGCTTTCCTGTCATTTTGTGTGACCGGTATGAACGACTTGTGACAGATGGCGTTTTGTTGCCAAAGGCTGCGATCCGACACAGACGTCTTGTTTCGCGAGCGTAACTGCAAAGCTTGGCCGTCTTTTTCATTCGCTTTTCCCGTGAACTGTGCTCACAATGTGGGATGTTCCTGAGTGCAAACAGCTGCCCCGAATGTGCTGGCTGACAAACAGTCTCGCGTTGTGCGGGAAAAGATGCCTCACTCTTGTCTGGGGTGGTCACTGCACGTCCCGTCGGAGAGCAGCGGTCGTGCTGGGCGCCCGAGCAGCACCTCTGGCCCGACCTGCTGCTCACGCTCAGCTGCTGCTGCTGCTGCTGCTGCTCTGCCCTCGAACCACCAGCCAGTCGTAGTTTGGACACTTCCGACCTGCAAGAAAGCACTCGGACGTCAGTGACGCCACTCTAATGCACGTTAAATGTTCAACACGCTCATCCGCGCCACAGCGCACGTCTCTGCATGTACGCGGACTGCGAGCGGCATGGACTCCGCCAAAGTTCAGTCCAAAGCCAATTGGAAACATCAAAAGGAACATATCATGTAACAGAGGGGGAGTACGTATTACGCCACATCTACAACTGCCATGATAATTTTATAGAGGCCTGTGATGTTGGATGCCAAATCTGGGTGGGGTAATTGAATCCAGACTGTGTATCTTTAGGGCATTTTTACAGTAAAGTGGGTCAGTGGCAGAGCGACGCTGTTTGTGTGCAAGCGCACGCTCACAAAACGTGAGCTTGGAGCTCTGTTTTTCAGCTTTCCACGTTCTATCTGCAGGTGAAAAAAGATGGAGTTCCTCTCGTCTCTATTTCTTCTTCATCCCCCGATCGAGAGCCTGAGGCTGCGGTTCAGATGGGATCAATGGGACCCATAACGGCTCGAGTTGTCCAGGTTCCTTCTGCCGTCTGCTCTTTTGTGTTGGGGCTGGAAATCCGATAGGGGCCCTCCATAAATTACAGAATAAGCGTTTCCAGATGACGATGTCTTTCAAAGGGGGCGGAGAAAAATCGGAATGTGACGTTCTGAATCAGAAAAAAATCCAGGTCACGTAGCACTCGAGCATATATCCTGCTGGCAGAAGGTCTGCTATGCTGGAAGACAACAGTACAGTCGGCGTCCGTGTGTGCTGCAGCTTTCAAAAAGGAACGCCTGACGTCACTGCAGGTCGGTGTGATTGCGATGTGATTTAAGGCAATCAATCAGGGAGCCGTGTTGGAGCCGGGGGGGGGTTTGCAGCTGCCAGACCGACATGGATGCGAGGCGCACTCACTTTCACAAGACTATTGCCGGTTGCCGAGGCTCTGGCTTTGGAATGAGCTGGCTGGGAGGCTTTTCCAAATGGGGGGTCAGTGTGACTAATTGCACTTTAATTGACAGTGGCTGGAGGAGAGCAGCAGTGCCCACTGAAAACTGTCACAAAGCTCCAACTACTGCCTCCCCCCCCCACCATCAGAACTGCATGTGTGGTAGGAAATGGGCTTCACTCATTCAGCACATTCTGCTGCTCTACCAGGCTTCCAAGCAGCACACTTCCATCCCTCCTTTTACTCTCACTGCTGCTGTGGAGGTCTCCATGCAAGGCGCTCACACACTGCTGGCAGAAATGCTCGTTCCTCATCAGATGCCTCATTTCTAAGCTCTGTCATTCCTCCATGCCAGCTTTTCCATTGGCCAGTTCTAATTTTCTCTTGATGACAAATGTTCTTTTGACAGGGGTGCTGGAGCCCATCTCACACTGGACACTCACACCTATGGACCATTTACAAGCATCAGTTGACCTCAGTGCATGTTTTTGGACTGTGGAAGGAAACCGACATCCACAGCAAGCGACCACCTGGATCCACCTCCCTCCCTCCCTACCTCATTTGTAGAATCTTTTCGCGTTCAATTTAGTTCCAAAGCTTGCCTTTTATAGATCACGATGAACTCGGAGCTCATACTTCAAGCAACAGCTGATACTCTCATTGAGTTGGTATTTTAAAGCTTTTAACACAGAGTTTTGGCAAATTGTATTTGCCCCAAGGTCAGGAAAGAAAGCATACCAAGATACAGTGCATTGCATACAGCGATGGTGATGAGCTGGTTACCACTAAACAAAAGAATAAAACATGTTCACATCAAAGTCACCAGAAGTCCAAACTGTGCAAACAAGGAACACAAGTCTTACGATGGATGCTGTTCTGACCCACAAAAGTTGAACACATTCAGGACGTTTGCACTGACTCGTCTGTGAGGACCTTCACAGCATTCCCTCCAGCATGTAAAAAAGAAGAAGGTTGCGTCTCTTTCACTTGTGGCGGAAAACACATTTAAGCCATGAGTATGGAATACTGCAGCAATATCAGATAATCCTGGCAATGTTTTGCTGCATACATCTGCAGGAAATAAGAAACAGACGGTCCAGTTTCCAAGGAAATAAAGTACGAGTGGAGCAGATTGAGGGGAAGCAGCTCCACAGCAGTGGGACTGTATCTGAAGACCCTGACATCAAAGCCCCCCATGGCTGGCACAATGGGGGACACCCCGACACCGCTGGGGAGGTGGCCCAGGGCATCTTCCCCAAGCTGTCGTCCAGCATGGGCAACACGGTAGAGCCCCATCAAAGGAGGAGCGCCACCACTGGTCACTCATACATGCTGCAGTCCAGCTGTTTAACGTTAGCTCTTCTTTATTCTAATTTGTGGTCTTGGAAATTTACGGTTCAGTTTAAAACCAGATTGTTTTGCTTCATTCATGTATTGTGGTTATTTCCGTAGTCTCTGGGTGTCTACACTTCTTTTTGTGCAGCTGTGACAGCTGAACGTCTCCATGTGGGAGGAACAAAGTTGGTCCTATTTTCTGGAGCCAGCGTTACACTGAAAGCGTGTTCCAGTGGACCTGCAGTGATCAAACCTTCGCCTCAAACACTTCTGTCTTTTGGGGAGACTTTTTTTGAAATGAAATGTGTTCTGGGCTTCCCAAGAATGGGGCCTGAGGCTCAGAGTGAATAAAGGTGACCTCAGAACATGTGTTGTTTTATCGTTTGTAGATTCCAGACTTTTGGTTCCATATGGACCCTCTTGCATTTAAAAAGTTTGGTTTTGTTTTAACCGGGCCTTTCTTGCCCCCAGTGTGTCTCTGGGGGTAGAAGCTGGACAGGGATCTGTCTGTACTACAGCAGGTTTGCTGCTCTGTCAGGGTATTCAAATTAATAGCATCCTGTGTCCCATTAGCAGCGGATTAAAGCTGCTCTCAGAGCTGGTGGGGGTGCTCTCTGTCTGTTTGTTGTTGGAGCCAGAACATCCAGAGTTGTGCGTTTATCACAGCGTCGTGCCACACTGAACTTTCCATGAACACCCCACTCCCACCCCAACCCCCACCCCCGCCATATTCATCCTCATTCACTCTGCCACAGGAGGCCCTTTTTCCTTTTAGGTGTCACTGGTTCAGGGAAATTCAGAGTTAAAATGAGCAGGGTGACGTCAACTTGAGCTCGAACTTGGGCTCTGTTGATTGTTGGCGCCCCGTGGCGTGACAGGAGCGGGTGAGGGGTTCGTGTTTACCGAGATGTCAGTTATTAATCAAGTCCTATTGACTTTGATGCAAAGAGGAGGTTCCAGGAGGCTCCAAATGAAGGAAGCCACAGAGATGGGATCCTTTAGGCTGCCTGCTTACTTCTCCATCCCAGCAGCTATGCGCCTCACATTTACAAACACTGGTTGGAGTTTAAAGTTGAACAAATAACTGTGAGACAAGAAGGGCAGAAAAACACTGAGAGGCTGGCCAGTATACATTGGTAAGATTCTGCTGATGTCAGCATACCTCCAAACTGTGGCGAGGGAGCGCGGTGCAGCAGTTCAACGAGGACAGGAGGGAGGCTTGACAGCTCAGGCTTTTGAAGGCTGTTCAACAACAACAACAGGGAAGCAGCGGCGGCAGCAGCAGCGGCGGCAGCGGCAGCAGCAGCAGCGGCGGCAGCAGTGGCGGCGGCGGCGGCAGCAGCAGAAGGCAACCAGCCATCCCTTCAGCGAGCCTTTTCCCCCCCTCCATTCAAAGGAGAGGATGGCGGCGGCGGCGGCACCTGCTCCACACAATGCCATGGCTCTCATGCCGAGGCAGATAAACGGCTTGCTGGACCCTCCTCTCTCCTCCGTGCTCCAGGCACCACACAGGGATCATGAAAAGGGCCCCCAAGATTACGGCTCCCCTGGGGCCTGTCTCCAGAGGGCTGGGTGGGGGTTAGAAGCATTCTGGGAGGAACTCTGCAGACGTGCTGCTCAAAAGAAAAGCGAAGTTGAAGCTTGCACATCGAGTGCGCACGTGATGGGGGTACACTCTCTCGAAATGCATGGGCTGTGAAAAAGTGAGACACCTGGACTCAAGAGGGCCAATAAAAGTCATGGGCTGTGAATGAAACATGGCCTGGTGTTTTATTGAGTGATTTGCCCCCCCCCCCCATTCCCATTAGTTGGGGCACAAAAAAGGTGGAAAGATGAATGAAGCCATTCCTCTCTTGCAGGTCTTGCTAAAACATGTCTGTCACTCCATGAACAAACAGTCGAGTGTTTGCTTCTTCCTCCAGATGGTCGGTTCACCCCCCTCATCTCTTCTCTGCCCCCTCGTTCTACGTCCCATTGTCTGATCCCTCTGGCCCACACAGGTCCACACACACTGAGTCTGGCTGCCTGCACCAGCACTAAAAACACACAAGTCAACTCAAAGGAACACTGTCTGAGATGAGCACAGCTCCACAAGTACTTTCTCGTACTCCTCGGCCCCCCCCCGGTCTGATTCCACGCTGGTTCTCACATAAATTCAAACATGATCGCGGGAGTGTTACGCAACAACACCCACGTACCTTCCGCTCCATCCAGACGCCCCAGCTGGGATGGGTTGGAAAGCCGAAATGGGGCTTTTTCCCCAGCAGGAAATGCTAACAGAGCACAGGAGTGGATGGAGGCGCTTCCCCCTCACAGGCTCGTTTGCTTCACTGCTGCTTCTGCTGAATCAACTCAGGCTGAACACAGCCATCTCACACTCACAACATCTTCCCATGACCAAAAACTGCAACATAGGGGGGTTGTCATGACGACATGATCCAGAACTCAAATGCAGATGAACACAACGCAACCACTTGTCACATTAAAGCAGTTTTAGTTCACATGGAGCCACTTTGCTTCTTTGACAGGTCATAAAAACACGTGATTCTCATCCATTGGCGACCAATCCACCTTGAGTCTATTGAAGTCACATTCTCTCCTGAGCTATCGTGGCACATTTGATGAAAGCTACGCGAACAGCATCAGTTTATTCACTTGACCAAACTGCAGTTTTTGACCGGACAAATGACCTGTTGAGCCGTCTGGATATTCCGACTGCTTAGTTTTACGAGGGGATTTAAAGCTATGTGTCACTTGAGAGATGATTGAAAGCCAACCTGCTAATTGTGTCCTTAAAGCAATGAAATGAATTGCAGACATCATTCCCACATTCATAGGAATGATTTCCACACTCGTATCAGTCTCCACCACACAGAGACTACTTTTCATCTTAAGTTTCAGCTGATCTGAGGGAACCTTCCACGGTTAGTCAGTGGCAGCCCCCCCCCCCCCGGCTGCCCTGTGACTGGGTGTGTGAATGCAGCAGCCGCTCCAGTTAATCCCCTGAGAACCCCCCCCCCCCTTCTCTTCTCGTCTCCCTTCTTGATGAAGTCACGGCCCCTCACTTAAGCGGACCAGTCGGCACAGGACTGTGTCTCTGAAGCTCTATGACATACGAGACATTTGAGGATCGCACTAAAAGACGGACAACAACTTGGCGGGACCAAAAAGCTACTGACTGGAACTTGAAGATGCAACACCACACCTCGTGGCTGCCTCCGTGACCGGGGGAGCCAGGATGGTGCTGCTTCAGTGAGGCCTTCACTGGGCTCGTTGCTAAGGTCCACGGCTCCATTGCTGCTGCCTATGTGTTATTGTTCATTTGGGAGTCGAGTGAAAGCAGTGCACAGAGATTGATGGGAACAGTCAGTGTGCGGAGGTCCTCGCTCAATGGATCCCTTGCCGGCCATTGTGGCATTGAGTTATTTGCCATTAGGGGCATGAATGGAGGGTCAGTGAAAAGCCTGGAACACAGGCTGCATAGCTCACAGCCCCAAATCACCCTGCCGCTCAGGACGCACCTACATGAAGGTGGCTGTGAGCACTCTAAGCACATGGGCCGGCCACCGACTCCGCACTACCAGAACTCTATAATGGCAGCAAAGACAGACCTGCAGACACTGATTACATGGTAGCAGCGGGCGCAACAGACGCAGAGATAAACATTAAACCGACAGCTTTGTACCTCAAAAGTCCAATTACACCCTTACTTCCACTGGAATGAGTAGTTCCCCAGCAGCAGTGAATCCCAGCCACGGCCGACTCGCCACACACGAAGGCTGTTCCCAATCTCAAAACACAAGCCAGAAGATCGGCGTCATAAGCCAGGTCAAACCTTCGTGAATACGGCGGCAGAGTCCTCGGGCGCAAGGAGAAAAGAGTCTTTCCACGACGAGTTCTAATTGATGATGGTTGGTTCAGGCCACAGAGGCTGCCTGACGCAACAACGTGCCAGAACAAGACCCGACTTTCTGATGGCAGGGTCAACACTAGTTTCAGTCCCAATTTGACAGATGACTGGGCTTCATACAAGGCTATGTGTGCATCACTCCGCCCTGTTTGGGGTTCTCTCAGTATTCAGTTTGAAAGTAAACTGGCAATGTAAACATCATGTCAACCATCCATTGTCTCCATGACAACACAGAGCTGTCATTCAACACTCCTGTTTGTAAACACAATCACTCGCTTTACTCGTTTACTCGTCCCAAAAGTTTTGGATGTGTCCCTGCTCCAGCACACCTGCTTCAAACTAATGTGGCAATTTTTGAATTAACCCCCCCCCCTTGACACACACACACGGGATGAACATGCAAGCTCAGCACTGAGAGGCTAACTCCATTGTTACCTGTGATAGAACAGCTGGGACTCCAGCTGCACAATGTGTTTTTGCAGCACTGGCACGTGGCTGGCTTTATCTTCCAGTTCCTTTACTTTGCCCAGTCCACTTAGGAGCGCCTGCCTGGCCTCCTCCACCTTCCTCCTCATGACCACCTGCTCCCGCTTCAGGGTCCGGTTGCAGTCCTCCAGAGTGGCGAGAGTCTCCTTGGCGTTCCAGAGCTCCTGCTCCAGCTTCTGGTTGCACAGCATGGCCTCCTCCACCTGCAGATCTCTGGAGCTGCGAAGCACCTCTATCTCCTGGATGATGTCCTGCAGGCTCAGCACGTTGCTGCGGGTGCTGCTTTCCAGGCTTTTCTGGGCCACTTGCTTCTGCCTGGCGACAAAACAGCCTTCTTCTGCTTTATGCTTAGAGTGGCTTTTCCACAGGCCCACCTGAAGGGGAAGGAAACAGGTGATGTGAAGGAAGAAAGGCTGGAACTTCAAAAAAATATCAGACTTCCAAATGTGACCCAAAATATCATCATCATGGTCATGAGTTCTTAATTGTTGACTGCCGCAGTGACGGACCCTGTTGGATAAACAACCTAGGGCCACCTCTAGATGGTGTGACACGAGCTAGGCAAGGCCAGTAAAGTGAACTATGAAGCCTGCTGCTTCGCATCACTCACAACAGATGCTGCTTGAGGAGAAAACGTCTTTTTGCAGTGTTTGTGCTGCTTCTTCAACATAATGACGACTACCCTTCAACACTGAGCCACTGCATCACCAGGAAACTGTCTGGAGTCCAGTTCAGGGTCTCAATGTCATGTTGTTTAAGCTCATAAAAAACTGTGAACGGCTTTTGCTTTCTCTCTCCCTGATGTCTTTGTTTTTTCCCACTTTGCAGGCTCTTCCAGGTGGCCAGACTGAACCTTCTTTCACCCAGTTTGGGCCCACGGGCCACATGTTTGGCACACCCGCTTCAAAGCCACAA
>JASSRZ010000072.1:20457513-20476483 GCA_032164315.1 Malacoctenus gilli
CACACACACACACACACACACACACACACACACACACACACACACACACACACACGCACGCACACACACACACACACGATGACGTCGTCCTGCTGACACTGAGGATGTGGCCCTCAAAGCTGGCCTCTATTTTTAGCTCCCAACCTCAAGGGCCGGACAGTCAAACAGGGCAAACTGTCACTCAGACCACCTGCCACAGCCAGGCAGGCAGCCAAATCCTGCTGCTGGTGCAAGACTGAGGAAAGAATGATTTTACTGCTGCTGTGACCTTCAGCCACAACTTCCACACGCCTGCTCAGGCTGACAGGAGATAGAGTAAAACATATATGTACATCTTATGGCCAGTGCTGGGAGCACATGGCTGAGTACACACTCGAGCCGTTCTTCTGAATGAAGGGATTATAGAGGGTAACTCCACTGAATATAAAGATGAAGGTCAACACAGGCTCCATGCTCCTTTTGTGTTCACGGCGTGAGGAGTACTAAAGAAGGGAGGGCTCAAAGGAAGTAGTGGATCAGCCCCACACCAAGAAACAGAAAAGGAACGCAGGTGAGGGCTAAACTTTTGGAGCAAAATGGCTTTTGCATCGATTCTCAAGACTTTCTGGTTGCTCTTATCATAAAAAAGTGCAGCGAATGTGAATATTTGAAGTTGCGCTCACACTTTTTGCCCGAAAACAGGTGGAAGCTGGAGGGTTTCTCATGCTCTGAACAGGAGAGCCAATGAAGCCACCTGTAGCCCAAGAACAAAATTAGTTTGACACACTTGCATTCGTCAGTCATCTTCAGAACAAAGCAAAACAACAGAGAAAGCCTCCAAAATAAGACTCGGAGGCAGCCAATGTTTTACAGTATATCATTTTATTTTGCGTTCTCAACATTGTCACAGTACTAGTTTTACATCAAGGGGGGGGTCTACTTAGAAACAGAATGCATAATAAAATAAGAGCACTCCTCTCTTCCCTTTGACTTCAAAAATGGGCTGTGAGGGGGAGGAAACCGGAGCGTCTCAGGAAAACCAGCCACTGGTGTGCTGACAGCGTCGCTGTGCGCTGCTCCACCTCTACATCCTATGATAAGTCCGTTGTGTCGGAGGCAGAGAAGCAGTCCCATGATTATGTAAAGATCCGAGGTGAGCAGGAATGCACCTTCAATGTAACTGCAGACATTGAGTAGTAGTATTAATAATTAATAATAATCATTTTACAGACTATTTACAGGAGTTGTTCCGTTCTTCACTCCCCATCGACCCTTAAAAACTCCCCTTCCGTCTCCACCCCTCTTCACTTCAGAGTGACACCCCCCCCACCCCACAATGGTTTATTTCATATTTACACTTAGCAGTATCCTGCCACGTCTTTATCTACTGTACAGTGGGAACAGGGATGAATCTCATGCCAGAGCGGACTGAAGTGACTTCAGGGTGAAAAGGGACGCAGGCCAGAAATGAGCTAAATGTAAACAAGCATCAGTCAGAAAATCAAAGTGGGGTTGGGGGGGTCCAGGGGGGTCGAGTCGAGCACGCTACCTGATAGTACGACGAAAAACAAAGAAATCAAAAACAAACGAAGAGAGGAATACCAAAAAGTAGAGAAACAAACAGTAGGCATCGATGGCATGCAACAAAGGTCCTCACATGGGATCTGGACCGGTTCTTAACAGTGACCCTCCCTCTGCAGGAACCTGAGGTCAGCACAAGGAACTCTCCGGTTGGACACAAACAAAGCTTCCCTTTGGCTAAACAACGAATTGAAGAATTGTACAATTAACGTGGGATGACTAAATTTGGTCCAGAAATACGAATTACACTGGCTGAATTCCATTATATCATGGATGCTGTAGCCCTTCCACGACTCCGGAGGACATGTGGAGTGTCAAACACGAGTCCCGCAGGACGGTCCAATCCGGCCTACGAGATGTCCTCTTGGGTGCGCTTGTGATTCAGCGAATAGTGAGCCGTTACGAAACCGGGAAAACTATGAGACTACTGACTGACAGCTGCTAAAGAACCTCTTTTTCGAGGATGAATAACATCCCAGGTCTTAAAACACTTGGTTCCTGATGACTGATGATTCATTATTATAGCATTTGTCAGTCAGTCCTCTAATTGGTTTCATGAACTCTGTGCACAGCGTGGCTCCTGTGAGAGTGACTCCCGATGGAAGCAATTATTACAACTAATTTATTAAACGTCATGTGTGTAACACTTGTACTCCAAAGTACCAATACTGCATTCCAGATGTTAAATGGCATCTGCACAAACATGCTGTCTTATTGCATCAACAGAATCCGGGTTCATCGACTCTTCAGTCGGCGACAAGAAAACACAGTCGCGCTGTTTCCATGGTTACCGGTTTGTCAATCTGATTGAAATCTTTTACAGTTGAGAGATCAGACAGGCCTGTTTCCATGAGCCCTGCATAAAGTGATCATATTGATGTACTGCTTTATATGCCCTGAGAATATCACCCGATTCAGTCAGTGGATCCGTCCCATCGTGCTTTGCACTGTGACGTCGCCGTTTCTAACAAGTGCACATTCAAACTCAGTAAAATGTAACTCACAAAACCAAAATTTAGTGTAATCTGAGTCAAAAATGGTCTTCGTTTCTCAAAATATTTGCATATATGTTCTTTAAATTCTGTTTGTGTTCTGAAAGCAGGATTTCTGCAGCCTTTAGCATGTTTTCATGAACTTAGCCTGATAGGAATGCAAGGATGCTTATTTGTTTGCTCGCAACATGGTACCTGGCATCCACGGCTGCCTTGCTGTTCTCTTGGCCTGACTGCTGCCATCTGCTGGTCAGTTTTTGCTTGAAGACCAATACTTTCATGGAGACGGTGCCGCCTCTAGTGGACAAATGAGGACAACATGTGATATTGATTGAAAAATTTGGGGTTCACACTTTGCAAGGCCATCCCACCAGGGTCTGACTGAACTCTCCTTTGGGCCAAACACTTGAGCCACCTGAACGTAATCAGATAGATGTGTCCACATGAGGTGATTCTGATCTGATCTGCTTTCAATCAGATCACTTGCGGTCCATGTAAATATAGGTATTGATTCGGATACCTCCCGGACGACGACTTCAGCGAACTTGGACTCGGCTCCTGCACCATTCACATTCACCCGACTGGAACACCGAAAATACTCATAAGTCAGAATACATTACAGTTCGAGACACACTGGTACATGCAGCCACTCTCTGCGACTCTCAGCTGCGAGGTCGCAGGTCCTTCCAAACCCACGAGGACACGTCATTGAAACATCAAGGAAGAAATGACAAAGGACACTGGAGAGGGGCCAAATACTACAACGAAACCAAACCAACAAACAAGAGAATGCTGTCAGACAAATCATAGTCAATAACATATATTGCACAGATTTAAAAAAAGAAAAAAGAAAAAGCATCGCATAGTCTCTAAGCAGATTGAGACTAACATCTGCCACTGATATCGACTACGAACAGGTGCCAGGTCTATCTGCACACTCCAGCTCCTGCTCTGCTGAGACACACAGCAGGTGCTGTGCACGGGACTGGCTGGGAGGTACAGCCAGCTGTCCCGTCATCATATGTCAGAAAGATGATTGATATAAAAACTTCTTTCCATGGTGATCCAAGCGTGAGGGCAGCTGTCACTGGTGCAGCGTGATAATTGCTGATTTTTGTGTACGTCCGTGTGGCTCCGAGGACAGAGGACAGTCTGACAGGGGGGTGGGGCGGGTGTGGGGGTGAGGCGGACGACCCGCACGGCGAAACCCAAGAGAGGGACGGGGTGGTGGTGGGTTCGGGGGTCGGGGGGCACACTCAGCCAGCTGAGAGCTTCCACGCCAGGGCACAGTCCCGTCTCCTGCCCCCTCGTGATGAAGCAGGTCTCCCCTGCCTTCCTCCTCTTCCTCAAACTTGGAGAGCATCCCGGCAGAAGTTCACACATTCATATCGTTTCTCAGACTCTAAAAAAATAGCTTAAAAAAATAAAATGAGGGCAGGGCCAGTCACCGCTGCTCCAGAGGTGGCCGTTCGGGAGGAGCAGTTGGCTCAGCTGTCCGCTGGGGCTTCCTCTGGTCCTCCAAGCCCAGCGGGGGGTCGGGCCAGGTCAGGTGTCCCCCACCCAGCCCTCAACAATCTTCAGCTGAGTTCTAACTCGAAGGCAACCATTAACAGTAGTGTTCCAGCTTAAACTAGGGAAGCTTCAGTTGGATTCTTAACAGTGAACTATGCCACCTATGTACGAGTATAATACTGAGAGTTTTAATTGATGCCATTTGTTTGGTAATAATCAGAATAATAGTTGATATTACTTTACAAAATACTATGCACAATATACATAAAGCAATTTTGTGACTAAATCAGTAAATGCTTCAATAATTGGCACATTTATCACTGCTAACAGAGATATCACAGTGCACTGTGAGCTACCGCTACGTTAAATACTCGTACAGCGACCTCCACCGCTCACCGTTCGCCTGTACATTCACGTGTGAGAGTAAGATTACCCCAAAGAGACAGTTTGGTTGGTTTATGGATCCGCTTGGGGGTTTGCGCCTCTGTGTCTGACCCAGGGGTGTCAAACTCCGGTCCTGGAGGGCCAGCTTTCCAGGACTTTTCCGTGCTTTTCTGCTCCAACACACCTGAATTCATTCAATGATCAGGATGACGAAGCACTCGTTTAAAGCAGGTGTGTTGGAGCAGGGAAATATCCAAAACCTAGGGTAGGTGGGGACAGGTGGGGACTTTTGGACCCAGGGATTTCCACTGCATTCAACAGAACAAACCCTTTGACTGCAACGTTGCCTCTGAAGCTAAGCCTTTGAGTTCCTCAGACAATGGAAAGAACGAGCATCCGATGGTTTGATGAGAAGTTGATGGGAACTTCTGATGGTTTGAGATTTTTGAAAGACAAACCTTGAAGCTTCAATCTCACACTGCTGCAGGTGTTGAGAACATGCACAGGTTGCAGCTGAGCTGCGAGCTGGAACATTTGGGAGTGTGAGTTACCAGCAGATCTTTCCAATTTTCCAAATATTTTTGGAGTCTTCCTCTTGATTTTTTTGGACCGGTTGCAGATGGATTGACTTTTTGGTTTGACCTTTGAAACAAAAGGACTTTCACAATCTCTTTCTGACAGAAGTTGAACACCAGCGATGATTAAAAGCCGTTTGCAGGTCATGTGATAAATTGGGTGATTCTTTGGGGTAAATTTACTCCAACATGACTGTCTGTTCGATCACACAACCCTCACTCACGATAAAATCACTTTGTAGACATTAAAGTTGAGAGATAACTATGTACTTTTCTGTAAAATACTAGTAAGCAAGATATTTGATCGTGTTACTGTAATGTACTGAGAAACAGTAGTAGTGGTCTTTGTGCATGCTCTCGCGTTGCCGTCCGCCAGGCAGACGTGACCATGACCTGAAATGACATAAAAGGAGCAGTGTTGGGGGGGTTTGGGGGGGGGGTAGTTGAGGAGGCTCCAATGATGAGCTGAAACTGAAAGACAAACAGCGGGAGGAGGCACATGATCTTGTCTGGCTTTACGTCCCAGACTGGCGGCGATGCACAGTGCGACCGTCATGTCAGCTGAGAGCCTCCGAGGAAAAGTTCAGTCAGAGGGGGCACAAGAGGCCCCGCCCCCTCACACCACTGTGCTGATGCCGCTGTGCTTAGGCTTGGTGCTGCCGGCGCTCTGGGAGGGTGGCGGCGGTGGAACGTGCTGGTGGGGTGCGCCGTGGCCCGAGTGGGAGGAGTGCGACGGGTGGCCCCCGTGGGCATGAGGGTGGGAGGGGTAGGGCTGCTGCTGCTGGCTGTGGGACGAAGGTGGGAGGAACTGGTGCGGAGGGTGCTGCAGGTGGGCCGGCGGGTGGTAGTGGTGGTGGTGGTGGTATGGCGGGGGGTTCTGGGTCATGTGGCAGAACTGGCCGTGGTGCGAGTGCATGGACCCCCCCGCGTCTGCCTCCGCGCGAGCCGTGTGGTGCAGGTTGGCCGGGTGGGGGGTGTGCGCGATGAGGGTGGGGTGTGGGTGCTGTGGGGTGGGGCTGGGGGACTTGACCCGCCTGGTGCCAAACAGAGATCCGAGCAGCGAGGAGGAGTTGGGCAGCGACTGGCCGCTGTGGCGTGACGGGCAGTCTCGGCTGGACGGGGCTCTCCGTCGCATGTGGGGGCTGCTAATGATGGACCCCTGGAAAAGACATCAGGTGTCAATGAGAGGAGGAGACTGTCCTCGCAGACTGACCTGCCTTCATGTGTGGTCTGGACCACAGGCCTTCACTGCACTTGCCGCTCGCTACAGCAGGTCGAAACCACCGTGTTTTTAAAGCAGTGGAAGTTTTCTAACTGTACAAACTTCGTATGTGACCCAAAGTAGCACAGGGTGAAGGTCAGACATGTGTTCGTTGATGCAGGATTAACTGTGTCACTCGGTTGTGGTTGTCAGAAGTGTTCCTGCACCCATGCAGTGGTTTGCACCACACACTCATTCCATTGATTGTAATGCAGCTTGAGAAACTCTTTGCAAACTCTTCAGATCTTTTTGAAGCTAAGAAACTTTAGTCATTAGACACCAGAGGGTTTTCTCTGGGGAATTTAGAATTAATTTACATTGCCCTATCATGAACACTTCCTAATCTGTGAATTGCACTGGTGTCAACAGTTGAGGACGCTAGTAATAGCTGCAACTGTACAGTAGATGGCAGCAACACCGACGGACCATTTTTGTTGCAAAAGACAATCGCTGAACTTTTGCCTGCACCAAATATGTTAGCTGGAGAGAATTTTCCTTCAGTCACGGCAAAATAACACAGTTACCAAGACAGACATAAAGCAGGTTAAACCCAAGGAAACGAAGCATCTTGCAGCAGAGCCATGCATTATACAGAGTCAGAGACGGGGCTCTTTACGGCACGTGCAGCAGAATCCAACCTGTGTGTTGCAGCATTCAACAAATCACACGTCACACACACAAAAAAGCTGTCAGGAAATGGCAAAAAGATAGAAATCCTACATCACTGCACAGGACAAGGTGACTCATAGGTGAGACGCTACCACACCACGAGAGCAGCCCCCGTCGAGGTTTGGGAGCGATTAGTCGTGTCATGCTGTGTACGTGAAGGGGTTAACGTGCTGGCCGCAGCGAGTAGCATCCTTCCCTTTCAGCCCCAATGCATGCACAGCGACCAAGACGCTCAACACCACAGAAACACCACCATCAAAAACAGGAAAGAAAACTACAAAGAAAGAAAAACAAACAAACAAACAAAAGAACCAGCAAAGACGTGCGTGTTCAAAGCTAACGACAGAGTCGGGGGACAGCCCGCTATCGGTGGCGTCCTACTTACTTCCATATTGCTGTCTAGTGATCCTGCACTGCTGCGTCTCCCACGCTTGCCTGCCCAGAACACGTAACATGACAGGTTAGACACGCCTGCTTGACATGTTGGAGGTGCACAAATCCTTCTCTAGGGCGGGCGACGCTAATGAGCAGCGAATGGCAGCGGGGCCAGTAAGCCAGGAAGGACTATGGGGGTCTACGCCATGACTGCAGTGCTGCTGGCAGGAGGCACCACCGCCAGGACACAGAGCATCAGGATGTCAGTGATCAAAGATCACAAGGCAGAAGGATCAGAGAAAAACATACCAACATATGAACTTTGTTCACAGTTTGTTGCATCTTCTTCGCACATCAGTTTAGGAAGAAGAGGAAACTTTCTCCAGTGAATGGCGAAATCAACCGAGACAGACAGTTGTTGTAACCCAGAGTCAAAGTTATTTATCAGAGTCGAGATGACTGTTTTAAATCAGACAAGGCACCGTCAAGAACATGTTTTATGAAGAGGTTGAAATGCTGAACAGTGATCATTTGCAAGCTGCGATGTGTTTCGCTCGGAGCTGACACCAAAGACCTGAGCTGCTTCAGCGAGAAGCTGAACGTGTCACGCATTTGGCACACAACAGTGTCTGTGCTCAGAGTGTCTCTGTGAAAAGAATCATTCCATCCTCCAGGCTGAGCAATGCGGTCTCATCTGTCCCGGTGCATCCTGTTTGCCTGCTCCAGCACTTGGCTGTGTTCAAGGCTTTGCTTTCAGATGTCTCTTCGCAGCCTTGTGTCTGATGCCAAATGTGGCTAAACACGCTTTATTCACATACATTGATGTGTAATCAATGAATCAACAGGAATATGTTCATGTCCTAGTTAACTGAACTGATTGACTCGTTAACAGCAGACCACTTCTTCAGCAGTTTGATCACAATATTAATACAATTTCAATATTTGTTCGATTAAAAGTTGGAACACTTCCAAGGCCTAAAAACAATGAACTCCGCACTGAGGAAGGTGTTAGCGTCCGTCTGCCTTTAATGACTGCTGTGGGTGATGATGCTTCCGTTCCTCCATGGCACAGTAATCCCAATAAATGACCATCGGTCTTCTTGGTTTTCATCGTGTTTGGCTCCTACCGACAGCACCAGAACTGCAACGTCACCGCTGCTGAGTTTGCCTTAAAGTTTACTTCTTTAAACCCCCCCCCCTCTTTTTTTTTGCAAGTCCACAAAAAATTGAGCAGATCTTGTTTTAGGATTCGCGACATTTCTTGCAGCTGAGCCTGTGATGCATGAACACAGCCAGGCGCTGTGACTGTGTTTGATGTGGTGAGATTGTAGAGGGAAAAGTCCAATTAGCCTGTCGTGTGTTTCACCTTAATAAAACCCACAGACATCAATCACCGCAGCCCATATTTTAGCAGTCTCAACGAATGGGCATTTATTGAAGCAGACTTTGAATTAGTACACAAAAAATCCATTGAATTTAGAGCGCTGCAGCCGAAAGAGTAAAACGTGTAATTGTGGTGTGTGGGAGTTATTCCAGCCGCGCTCTGCGCCTTTTAACTGCCCTGCCGTTGGTTTCCTGCAGAGACTTTGGGTGAAAAAGACGACAAGATTAAAGATGTCCTTTTTTTAATTTAACCTCTGTCTCCCCCTTGTTCACAGAGAAATCAAGCAAAAGCAATACGCAAATATGAATTTAGGGACATAGAAGCAAATCTAATAGAATGCAGGCCTCCAAAACCCAGCCCTGACAGGACGAGCCATTCACAGAGACAGTGCTCTCGTCAGAAGGCATCAAAGGTGCTGATTCAAAAAAAGGTTCTTTGAAGGTGCTGGCGTGGAGTTGCGGAGCGGAGCGGAGAAGGGCGGAGGCAACGCTCTGCGCCTCGTCTGAATGGCAACATTAATTCCTCTTAAAGCTAAGACGCTCAGCTTGATCACAGTGACCTACATAGCGCTGCCCCCACCCGCTCCCCGCCAAGTCGATGCAGGATTATTTAGTAGATATTCTTTCACAAATGACACCTGGGCCCATTAGCGCACACGCCCGTCCCCAACGTTACGCTTCACCGGCTCGGACGCTGAGCATCGGCAGGTCGGTTGCTGCGGCTGGTGTCCAAATCAAAGCGGTGGCAGGAACTGGAACACGGGTCCCTTTAAGTTTCCACATCAATAAGCCTCCAGATGGGAGGGAACTGGATGGTGCCAGTGCCCTGCACAGAGCGCGTGGGAGGTGCGGGATGCGTGGGGAGGGGGGGCACTCTGTCTATGGGAGGGATGGCGGCACCGCTCGTGCCGGGAAGGTTACCTGCATCTGAGAGGTCGCGCAGGGAGCTGCTGAGCGCGCTCCTCTTGAGGCCCTCACCGATGGCGTAGCTATCGTCCAGGCTGGCCCGGCTCAGGTTGCCGTTCCCCGCGTCCTTTTTTAGGCCCGAGCTCTGGGACATGCTGGGCCTCACCACGCCCTTCTGCTTCTCCAGCTCAGCTGTGCGGGGGACATGCAGGCATTGCCTTCAGCCATCCAAAACTCAGCAACTCAATTAGGATCTTTTCTTCCAGACGAAAAACATTCACGGTGAAGGGAGAGACGGAACACTTGTGCTCACATTCTATCCGGTACTTTTCCATCTCTTGGACTTCTGCGATGGATTCGCGCAGGTCGTCGGTGAACTTCTTGCGATCCTGAGGATTGGGCGCGTTGAAGTTGATCAGTACTTTGATGTCAGCTCCAGGAATGGCCGAAGTCAGACGCACTCCATTCGGGTAATCTGAGGAGAGACAATGGCAATGCTTGACATGTGCACACAGAACATTTCGTCTGTAGTGTTGGGCCTTTTTACAGCGATTGATGGATCTTCTTGTTCCTCCAGCACCAGCTCCGTTTTACCATTTTGGTGACACCTCAAACGTTCAGCTACAATTTCAGGCAGAAGGTTGTGACGTGGACACAAAGACTTACATGAGCTTTCAAATAGATCCAACATTTGCAAGCATGTGAGTGCGACCTCTTGCAGCCCCAGCCCTGTCCACCGAGTGTGTCCTTTAAATATGTGTTCGGATGATGATTCAGAAGACAGAAGTCGCATGCGCACACACAGACAAACTTACACTGATTCTCAAAGAGCAGCACTTGCATGCCGTAGAGCGAGAACGACTGCCGGAAGCTGTACGTCACCGAGTTCTTCTTCTTCTGGAAGATTTTGGTTACCTGTGAATGAAGAGAGCGAGCAGCACATGATTGAAACAGTTTAGCTGCAGGTTGGAGTTTGTTGTGTGCTGGAAGACGAGCGTACCACAAGCAGATCGTTGAAGAGGAAGATCTCCCTCTGGTGCAGTCCCAGCTTCTGCGGTTTGTTGGGGTCTGGCACCTCAAAGAGCCGGCAGTAACAGACCAGCCTCCGGTGGGGGAGAGACAGCACCTGAACACAGCGTCAGAACCCAGTCAGCCTACAGTGGCCGTGCAAAAGTTCTCCCTCTGAACGAAAGCTTCGACGACAGGAATACTCACACATCCCAGGCCGTGGTGCAAAGAGCCAATCTGATGGGGACACACACAGAAGGCAGTTTGTACGAGTCAGATGATGAATGGACATACTAAACCAGTGGTTTCAAACAGCAACGTCTTTGCAAGAAATCGGACTCTTGTCTAGGCATCAGTTTCCCTCCTTCACAAGGACAATTGTACTTTCCGAAGAACCACTTGAGCATAAAACTGGAGAACGTTGTGAAAAGTAAACCTGCAGCTGCACAGAAACTGAGCATGCATTCTGTAGAACCATGAACTGATCCAAATCTTCCAGCCTCTGTTGCCAAACACTTGACTTTATTTTGATCGTTTCATTAAAAAACAAAAAAACTTTTACAATAGACAATCAAATGACAATATTTGAAATGATTAAATGTTTAGTAGTTGTGAGCACACTTTGGGTTGGATGGATTCATGCAAATTTTTTTTGGGGGGGGGGGTGCTTCCCCCCGTGATCTCCATGAATCTCACTGCACGAGAAGTCTCTTCTAATTTCATCTCTCCTTCTCTGTCGAGCAGAGAGATGATCATTAAATGAACATTTATTTCCATTTTCCATTTTTCTGCGGTCTTACTTGCTGTTTATCTCAAAACTAAGTGATCTGGACACATTGGCAGATTTGTGTCTCCACAGAGGAGTGAGGGTAATGAAAGGGGCATCAAATGACAGGAGGGAACGGGCCCACTTCCAAATAAACACATCCAAGATAATTGACTACAAGGCTGTTTATCTCACTTCATTATTGCAGAGCTTGTCAGCCTCAGCCGGCCTTGTTTTTGTGTGTGTGCCACCAGGGGCACATTATGGGATTTCAGCATGAAGGTCTCGTTTGAAGGAATGGATGTGTCCCACAGCAGCGAGGGCCGCTACAAGTGAAGGATGCAGTTACTCTTCTGTTTTCACAGAACATGGGCTGTGTTCGAGCACATCACATGCCCTTGTGTCCCCGCGCACACGGCAACAGGAGGCCAAAATGCTGCTGATGGTAAAATGCGCGGATTAACGAGCTGATTTGTACCACACGTGCAGCACGTGGTACAATGCAGAGTTTGGTGAATCTATGTGAGCAGTCTGGATGTTGCAGTTCCACATGTGTGTGCTGTCAGCACACTGTCAGCATGGAGACACAAGAGGACTTTCACACCCTCTCCAGCAGACACAGCGGACGTTTGAGGATTCATCCACTCACACCACCAGTTTCCAGAGCACCGTTTTCGGCTCCAAAAAGTCGGCTCCATGTCGATGGAAGACATAAGATAAAAGAACATGTGCTGATGCACTGAAACCCATCCCTGTGTGAACTTGCCCCCTGCAGCCAGCCCAGCAGCAGCACACTCACCG
Source organism: Malacoctenus gilli (assembly GCA_032164315.1). Classification (NCBI taxonomy): domain Eukaryota; kingdom Metazoa; phylum Chordata; class Actinopteri; order Blenniiformes; family Labrisomidae; genus Malacoctenus; species Malacoctenus gilli. Next base: position 20,469,706 of record JASSRZ010000072.1, read on the forward strand.
GCTTCTTTCCCACAATCAGCTTTTCCACCTTCTGAACCTGGGACACGTGGTCTTCGTTCGTTTTCAGCTCCCGCTTTCGGATGCGCTCGTATATGCCCACCAGCATTTCTCGCGGGATGTCCTCCCCGTCATCCACCCCTGTCAGAGGAGCGACAGCGAGGGAGGAGGAAAAATGGATCAATGAGTAGTTCACAAATTGACTCCTGAATTCACCAGCACAGTGCTCGTGTCCCGAACAGAGTCTCTGAGACGTCCTTCACAGAGACCCTTTCTCTTCATCTCAGGACTGCACTTTTGATTACTGCCAGAGAAATTAGTCACGCCATAAAACTCTCGGCTAATACTTTTCAAAATGCGTTGAGGGCCACTGAAAAGGCTTTTGCTTCAACAGCAAACCTTCTTGAGCATGACCAAAAATAGAAATACAGTGAGGACAGGGCTATTAGTTGAGGCAAAGTGCATGCACAAAAGTCCCCTCCAGTAGGATATTTATCCCAGGAGAGACCCACGATGTGTCAAGAGGATGTTGGTTTGGTGACAGCAAAGCTGGATGTGGCGCAGCGGGCCGTGACAAAGTACCTCGGAGGTTCTTAACGAAGTCCTCCAGCTTCATCTTCCGCTCAGGCTTGACGTTGGGGCTGTACATGTCCGTGTTGAGGAGGATGATGGCGAAGGCCAGGATGAAGATGGTGTCAGGGTTCCTGAATTGCCGCACCACGCCGGGGTTGCAGATACAATAGCGTTGGCTGTGAGGATACAAGCAGGTCTTTTAGAGCTGAACACTGTCAGACATAACTGTGCGTTTTTCTTTCTGTGACAAGACAGATGGGACACACAAAGGAAGAAGCTGAAGCTGCTTTTCTGACAAGCCAGAAGGTTGCGGAGGAACAGTCTGCTGCTGTCCATGACACCTTCCTGTTTAAAAGACCTCTTCCCAGCACAGATTGTGTTGAGTTTAGCCTCCTACTGAGCACTTAGCTGCCATTTTTGGCAGCACTCGCCATCACCGTTAAGTCCAGGCATCGCGGTAAGTCATTTTAATGCCTGAAGAACGTCACCCACTGATTTGTGGGAGTTTTCTTCAGATTTTTTATGACTGTTGTAATGTATAAAGGTAAAAGTTACGTTTCCGTCAACTCGTTTGAGGCTCTGAACCTTTGAAAATCCCCCTCAGTCAAGAGTAAAAGCATCTATCTATGTATTTACCCATTTGAAAAAAACATTTGATGCAAGCTGCAACGAAACGTTCTGACTTTATGTGACAAAATGAAAAGACATCCCGCGGCAAAAGTCAGAGCATCGGGATGAGAGGCGATCCTCCAGGGTTGAATGTCCTCAGCAGTCCCTCTGGTTGTGGTGACATCCACTTGGGTACACGGAGATCAGTGTTGCAGATATTAATATTGAGCTCTTGCTTTCTCTCTCTGTTGGTTGTATACGGTTAAAACAACCCTTCACAGTACCAGTGGGCGCCGTCAATATGGCCTGCGGCCATCAAGCGGGCCATTTGGAGTCCCCGTAAAGTGCAGCTTGTGATCATATCTGCACGGAGCCGCAGGCCAGTGCCAGATGATCAGTTATCGTTATCTCCCTGCTGTAGCAGAGGCTGCAGTGTTTACTGAGGCCGAAATGTCCTTGCTGTGTGCTGATCGAAGCGGATTCTCTGTGGGCATGAGAGTACCTTTCCACTGGAGGTTTTCAGGACGGGAGCTAAATGAGGCACAAACAGCATCCATCAGCAGCCCAACGGGGACGCCTCCTCGCTGACTTCCTGGAGCCCTTTTCTCTGAATCACTTCAGGTGGTGATCTTGTGCAACAAAGTCTGGGTTTGAAATGGCTTTGTGCCGCTCCGGCGATCCCGCCTCGCGCTGTGAAATTAGGATGACGACTTTTGGGTGTCACCTCTGTTTTAGAGGATAATGGTGTGTTTTCTTTGAGCTGGAGCGAGGCCGGTCGCTGCCGTCCATCAATCGAGCCAGCTATGTGGGCGGTAAACGGCAGACGCGACAACGAACCTCTGATGACCAGCTTGTCACATGACCTGCTGGTCTGAGCTGATTTAGGACCATCATCCCATTACTTCCTGTTGTTCTTTTTTATATGCAAAAGCCATATATGCAGTCGATACTGTCGCTCAGCAGGTAAAGTGATTCGTCTCCCCATTCAATCGCCCGCCTGCCGAGGTGTGAGACAGTGAACCCAGACTGTGGAGCCCCCTGTGAGCAGCCTGTATGATAGCAGTCACCATTGGTGCGTGAGTATGTCAATGGCATGGGGGAGGGTTGCTCACCTGTAGGCCTCGATCAGCCGCTCCACCTTCTGGGCCTCCCCCTGCACCCGGATGTGCGCCTGGAACTTCCTGAGTGCCTCATCCAGCTCCATCGCTGAGAAGTCCATTTCATCCACGACACAGCTGGAGAGACAAACGTTGTCACTGTACCTGCAGAAAGCAGCTGTGCAACCTGAAAGGGGGGACGATGCCTGGTAAGGGGGGGGGGGGGCTGACCTGGGGTGTTGTACCTGAAGCACTTTCAAGGCGCAAAAACCATCTTCAATGTGAGCTGCCTGCTCGTCAGGATTTGATTTTTATATATATATATAATAAGTAGAATAAATGAATCATATAGATATAGCAATATTATTTTGCTAAATAGCACATTTCTGAGATTGTCTCACTTTTGGTTCATTGATTACACAGTAACCACAAACAGAGTGATGTACACATAAAGTATCTGAGATACTTTACTGAGATGAAGTTTTATTTTAGGACAATTAATATGAACCCTTCAACTTTTTACAATTGCTGATTTGTGCACAGCAAATGTTGGTTTTCTGGTTTGCTGGAGGAGCCCTTCACTTATGCCTGTCAATCACTTCTCAGAGACCTTCCCCAGCATTCTCCTCTGCTGCATCTCAACGTGCTTCCATCATCAGGGTTTTCTAATAAGCATCCAGTGAGAAGCATGAGGCGCAGGCCCGATGTGAGTGCTGCAAAAGATCATTACCGGCGAGTGTGAAATCTTCACAACTTCCCTTACTTATTAAAGAAGGACAGGGGGAATATAAATAGGCTCTGTATGTTTATCTGAGCATCACAGCAATTTCCTGAGCGCCTTCTATTTCTGTTTATTTCCTGGATGTAACTTGAGTCATTATGCCGTCCTCTAAAACTCCAAAGAGCGCCTGAATGGGGGCAGATTGCAAACTGCCAGCCCCATTTGTAGCGAAATGATGACTTGTATTTATGCTCGCGGGAGGCGAATAAACGCGGATACTCCACACGGGCAAAAGGTGACGAGTCAAATCAAAAGCCCGGAACGATCCATCCACTTGAGCGAGAGTGTCAGTGCAGCGAGACAGACACGACTCCTTCAGAACTCACTCAAGGACGTCGCGGTTGAACTGCTTCTGTCTGTTCCCCAGGAACTCGCCAATCATCTGTCTGCTCAAGCCTTTCCTCTGCAGCAGGAAGTGGGCCACACCCACCGGAGTGTCAGGGACAAAGTTTCGCTCGATCAGATACTGGATGCCTTTTTCTGGTTTCCTAGAGGCGCAGGAAAGGGGAGAGAGGCAGAAAGACAAGAGAGAGAGTGAGGATGGAATCCAAATCTGCGATTATCCCACTGCACTACTGCCACGGGCCAAATGTGTGTCAGACGAGGGGCAGGGTTCGGATTTAGGGAGGCAGAGGGGCTCCAGACGAGGGCTGGCAGGCAGTTCTCTGCTGTTTCCATCACAAATGATTAAAAAGAAATTCACTCTGAACGACACCAAATCCACAATCAGCTGTGATTAAACAGAATCTCTGTGGCTCGGCTCGGTTCAAGTGGGGCAGAATGCGTCCGCGGCTTGTTTGCGGCTCTGGTGCGTTCCGCCGCTTCAACCAACATCGCTGCAATTTCATCACACATATGCATTTGGCGTTGGACTCTGGAACAAAACCACATGTGAATCAGTCGGAGTGACGTGCCTCCCGTTAGCCCCTTTCAAGACTGCGGGATGTGAGACTGTGTCTTTTAGAGTCAGTCAGCAACTGGATGTAACTAGTTCAGTGATCAACATCCCCTCACAGAGACCTGCCAACAACAGTATGCAGCAGAGTACTGTATGTAAATGAACATCCGTGTATTCAGACTAAGTTAATATAGAGTGAAGAGGTTTCAGTGTATTGTCAGCTCACACTGCAGCAGTACATCTCCAACAGGATGCAAGCAGACGGAAGTGGCCCAAAGTGGAGTTGGAAGTGTTGGTGGAGGGTGTTAAAAGACTAATCGCAGCATCTTTTGTTAATTACAGCGCAAATTACAAGACAAGGTGAATAGCAAATACTCCTGTTATGAGAAAAAGCCCCATATGATAATGCAATATTTTCATGTTCAAACATGTTTTATTCCAAAATAAGGTCTCGGGCAAATGGCCCTCAAAAGACCTAAGTGGCACCAGGATATAACAAGCCTTCGACTGATACGTAGAAATTTTTGAGTAAGCCGTGAATGAATAAAAATTAATTGGATTTTTTTTTTAAATCGCAGCTAAGACATCCAAGTTGAAGTTCTTTCAGAGGTTTAGCTTGGATTTTTTTGATCCTACAAAGTATCGTGTGGACACGAGACTCTTACTTGTTAAAGAGGTTGAGCCCGATGCGATAATGCCTCTTGCGGATGATGTCGTTGCTGAATGCGGGTGAATCCCAGCTGTTGCGGGTCTCTTTGTGGTACGTCTGCTTGCTGAGCGTCTGCTCCCGCAGGCTGTCCCGGGACGAGGACTCCGAGCTGCAGTTGATGGTGTCGTTGGAATTGGACGTGCTGTTGATGCTGTCGTTGTCGCCGTCGGAGAAATCGGATTCGGACTTGCTCTGCCGGTTGGCCGTGCCGTTGATGGCCAGGTGGGTCTCCAGTTGCCGGGAGCGATGGCGGCCGACGTCGTCCTCTCTGGAGGGCCCTCGGGGGGGCAGGCCGTGGCTGATTTGCTTCGGGCTGCTCTGCTGGTTGGTCAGGCTCCGCTCGTAGGCGTTTTGTCTCTTGAGCGAGCTGCGGTCGGAGCGGTCGCTCAGCTCCACCGAGCTGTCGCTCGGGGGCTCGATGGTCAGCAGGGGCAGGTGGTCCACCCTCAGCCGCTGCTCTTGGCAGTCCAGGGAAGGGGTGCTGCGGCAGCTGGTGTCCGTGTCTCCTTTGTCGTCCTTGTGGGCCAGTGACCAGTAGTCCTGGGAGGAGTTGAGCGAACGCTGGCGCAAGTCTGACTCGGTGCTGGATGGTCTGTCCACGGACTGGGAGAGCGGCAGGGGGGGAGACAGCTCCTCTTCGTCGATGTACAGGGTGACATCGCTGTAGGATGCTGTCATCTCGTCCAACTTGCGGTGCTCAGACATGCTGTGGGACGGTTTGACTTGGCAACTGAGCTCCCGGTCCACATCTTGGTGTCTTCCTGGGTCTGTCTGGCCGTCATCGCCATGGAGACTGCGGCAGTTCAGAGCGTCGTCGATGGACTCGGCTAGCGATTTGACCTGCCTGGAGAACGCGTCCTCCAGCTCTGTGATGGCGTCTGTGAAGTCACTCTGTGTCGTGGGGGTCTTGGCCTGCACCCCCATCTCCCCACCGTGCTCGGCCTGCACCAATGCACCGATCTTGGTGCCGTCATCCGTCAACGAGACTTGGTTTCCTTCGAAGTAGGAGCTGTGGACTTTTTCAGGTCCTTCGAAGGAAAACTGCATTCTCATATTGGATAGGACGATTCGTCTGGACATACGGTTCTCGGACATAGAACTTCTTAGCCGCTCAAAGTTCTTGTTCATCTGGTACTGACGGAAGGCTGTCTGGATGGTGCGAGCGGCATGCCGGGTTATGAAACGCCCACCATATTTACGCTCTAGCATCTCCACCTGCAGGAAGACACACAGACAGACGATTGTGTCCCATAAAACCTTTCAGGGACAAAATGGGACAGTCGGTAGAGGGACATTTGTTTTTGACAAAGAGGAACCGATCAGGTGTACAGAATATGGCACCCAGCACACTGAGCAGGCCAAAGGGACGGTTAGTGGATGGATAGCGATATTTGAGATGGTGTCCTTTGCAGTAGCACCACCCTCCACCATACTACCCCCCTAGTTAACCCTGTACCTTTTACACACTGACCTAGTTTCCACCCTATGGCCCCATGGTGTAAAATGACAGCGATCCTGCTGTACGTGGGGGCCAAAAAGCCAAGTGGCCCCCACGAGGGCAATCGGAGAGACTTTCTCTATAATGGACTCCACCTGTCAACAGCTAACAAGAGGTGGAGGACACACGCACACACCCACGCACGCACACACAGTGTAAACAGATAGAAGTGGGTGTCCCACCCAGCCCCCACTCACCTGCTTGTCCTGCAGGTCAGAAGAGAGCTCATAGCTCTCCGACAGTGAACGGGAGCGTTTGATGGCCTCCTCCTCGGCCTGCTTGCGGAGGATGGACTGCGAGTGCTGGAGTTTGGGCCGACGGGGCCGCAGGTGGCCCGGGATCAGGATGTGTCCGTAGAACTGGCTGTCCAGGTGGTCGGGGCCCAGCCCGACGCCGCCGCGGGTCACTGGGACGCAACCGTAGCCGCCACTTGGGTCCACAGAGGCACCGACCTCGCTGCCCAAAGCATCACCCTCCACACTGTGACAAACACACACACACACTACATTTTAGTTCACTGCTGAGTCACTCTCCTGGGAACTGGAGAACACACACACACACACACACACACACACACACACACACACACACACACACACACACACACACACACACA
>JASSRZ010000072.1:20477244-20500934 GCA_032164315.1 Malacoctenus gilli
ACACACACACACACACACACACACACACACACACACACACACACACACACACACACACACACACACACACAGAGCCGTGTGCAATGTGTGTCAGCATTGCACATGTGACAAATGGGAAACGTGACCATTGATACGGCTGGTAAATAGAATGTGAGACGAAGGGAGTTTATAGGAGCAGGGTGCTGCTGAGGCACAGAGAGGGTCTCAGGCCGTCCTTTACCGAAGCACTACCGAAGCACCAGAGCCTGATTAGAACTAATGAAAAGCCTCTGAATAAATGATGACCTCTAAAGAGGCTCAGAAAGCTGAACAAACAGCGAAGTTGCCACAGCGGCGTCAGCGGCTCCCTCTTTCAGCAGTAACTGAGTGGCAGAGCTGGTTAGTGCAGGCAGCGCTGGTGTCGCACCGCCAATGTCAACATCCATCCCTGCATGTGACACGTTTTTCTTTCATGTACAGGTTTATTCCTCCATCCAGGTCTCCCTGCATAACCTGGGGCAGCTGTTGCAGACTTTCAGTCGCAAATACCAGGCAGATGTTTCTTTCAACTCTGAGTTTTTCCCCACAACTCTCTATATACTCATCTATTCTGCCATCACAACGCTCACAAAAGACACATGTGCAGCAGCTGTCGAACCTTTTCCTGATGTGTTCTGCCTTGCTTTTTATAGGTTGAATACAAAATAAGAAAAACTGATGTATACAACACTGAAACACAGAAATCACACTTCAATGACTGTTCTTTGATTTGCATGTTTGTGAGCCAGTGTCCAGCTCTAAATCACTTTAATATCAGCCTGTAATTGTGATGCTTTACCAGCCTGATAAAACAGCAGCTTTTTTAAAATCTGATTTCTAAATAGTGGTCGTTTATTTCAACAGTTTCTGGTTTCACAGTCAAACTGACCCGACACAGTTCCTGTGCGAGGTCAGTGCTTTTTCATTGTTGTGGAGCTGAGCAGTGACAGTTACAGCCAGAACTCAACTGGCCACTGAAAACAACACATCTTGTACACTCCTATGATGTGCTGAGAACATGTAAACTACAGCTGTAGCAGGAGGAAAAAAGGCCAAGGACTTGAGGATGAGAGCTGTTCACTGCGAGACAGCCAACTGTCTGCCTTCCTTTGCCTGCCTGTCCTTTTTCAGAGCTTCAATTTGAAGAATTTCAAGCCGGCTGTCTGTGGGGAGGCAGAACCGAAAGCCAGATTCAGCTCAACATTTCAATTAGCTGCATTCAACTGTATGAATTGCACAGACGCTCAGCATGGGGAGAACGGCTGGTGGGACAACCAGAACGGCATCCGAATACGTCCCCAGTCAAAGGAAATATACGCTTGTGCGTATCGTGTATATTGCACAGGCTGTGAATGGATGTATGGAGCCGCACAGATTAGAGGGTGACATCATAAATACCATCCGAGGCAGATATGAATGCCAGTGGCTCCATTCCAACACTCAATTCCAACTGAACGCTCACATGACTGCACAGGCTGATTTTCCCTTTACCCTCTGAGTGCACACGCTCTGCAGGATCAACACGTCTCTGCACCACATCACTGTGACACTAAAGCACTGACACAGTACGTTTCAGAGGGTCTTCTGTAAGGTTTCGCCCCCAAAACAGTAGAAGCACCTGGCCATTGGCACTGTAGTAGCACTTGCACACAGGAATTTTCCATGACAGGGTTGTGTGTATGGTGAGGCGTCTGTCTGCCATGGAAGGAACAGCTGCAGGGCCTGAACGTCTGCCAAGGCACACTGAAATGTGGTAATGTGGAGGTAGAAGTGTTGGTAGAGGAAGTGATTGAATGCATCAGAACGACACAGGAAAGACGAAATTGTGAATTCACCATTGTGGAAAAGATGACACCAAAAAATAAAAGGTTACAAACCAACAGATGGATGTTGTAAAATCCAGGCTGAACATTTTCAAAGCACAAGTGTTTTCATATAATTTTAAAAAGGTAGCTGCTCTTCATCCACTTGCTGACAGAGATGCTCTGAGCTGTCTTGTGAATTCAAATTGTTTCTATCATTTATTTTCCAGAGTAAGAAGATGTTGGTCAAATCTGGCTATTCTTGACAACAGTAAATTGAAGCAACATTGTTGTAATTTACACCAGGTCGGCGGTGGGGGACATTGCTCTTATGCGTCACGGTGAAGGATTGTTTCCCAGAATGCAACCTGAGCATGACTCTGGATTGATTGTCAAAATCTCCATTGCAAAGCCCTCCTTTGAAGACAAACCGCATTTCCACACAAGCTAAAAAGAAGTGCTCCTCATCAATTGTGATGAACCTTAAAGGGGGAAACTTCACACCAATGAATCTCTTTAGGTTAGGGGGCTTTAAATGTGTTCACCTGTGAGACGACTTTAATACACAACAGGCAGTCACTGTGTGAAAATACACTACTGCCATCCAAACTCAGCTGTACCATCAGGTTGTAACTGTGTGGGACCCATTCTTCCTTCAACGTGCACTAGTGTAACAAAGCAGCACTGCACATCACACGGCTGTGGATGGCAGCATGTGTAACTGTGATTGTGACAGAACCCCGTGGTGTCTGTGCGAGCCAGTGCCGCCTGTCTGATGTACTTTCTTCATCAATTGGCTTCAGACAGCAGCAGCGGTGGTTTTCATTTGCGGGCTGTCAGAGAACAATAAATCCACGCATGCCAGCGCAGAGCTGGCCTGAAGTTGCCCATGTAGCATCTGACCTTGTATGAACAACACAGTCAATCAGTCACAGAGTTAAAAAAAACAAACCCAAACAAAACACCCCAATTTCTGATTTACCGCGTCAAGGATCAGAGTGAACCAACACCACTGAAAAGTCGAGCATTGAAACCACGTCAGAACTCTTTGTTCTTCCTGAAAATTCCCCCTTTTAGTTTGTCTTTTAGGAACACCATCAATAAAACTGAATCTCTTGGTCAATAATTAGTGATGGATGAAAAGTTTGGAACAGAACAAGCAGAGAATAATTTGCTGCATGAACTCATCAAATGTGGGAAAATGTGAAAAGGTTTGGTCAGAAATGATCAAATAAAAGCTCCAAGGAGACAGAGAGAGAGGACGGACGGAAGCAGACAGACAAACAGAAAGACAAAAAGACAAAAAGACAGAAAGACAGAAAGAAAGAAAGAAAGAAAGAAAGAAAGAAAGAAAGAAAGAAAGAAAGAATGAAAGAAAGAGGCTGAAGGGGACGGGAAGAGTGCCAGAGTTGTTCTTTCATATTCTCTTCTTCGATCCACACGTCACTGTAAAAGTTTGAGTTACAGTTTGAAATGGAACAATCTGGGCTGGAACTTCTGTCTGTTCCTTTCTAAGATTACAACAAATAATATGTACTTGAAGGAACTCAGCTAGTTACAACAGAACGAGTTGCATTGCATTGTTGAACAAGGTTTGTCATATCTCTCAAAGAGATTATTTCACTCTCTCAAATTGCTAAAAATCTGTTCAACTTTTATCTCAGTAAAAAAACTCGTGTTCATGTTAGAATTTAATTGAAGCTCGTTTCCCATCCGAAAGAGAGTTCGAACAATTGACATTGCACTGCATCTTTAATTTGAAATATGACTCTCTCTATGGAGAGCAGGCAAGCAAACTGTTGTTACTGTGAGGCAGTCGCTCACTCAGGAGGCTCATACATGAAGCAGTTCAGCAGAGAAGAAACTAGAAGCAGTGTTGAACAGAATCCTACGGGTCGCTCTCGTTCCAGGGTTGCATTTAGGGCTCACGTTCTCGGCTTACCAGTTTTGACAGTTGTAGATTTGACTAATTGATTCATGAATAAGGTCTCAGAGAGGATTATAGGTAAGTCATAGAAACCTAACCTCCTATTATTGATACATTGTCTGGGGAACCCGGCTGCTGCTGCTGCTGTTGACCTCCCTGGTTCAAACCAGTGACACCCCTCTGCCCCCCCCATCACTGCTGCTGCTGCAGCATCCCAACCAGTCTCACAGCGTTACATGACGGTGCATAAATCACCAGCTGATTGAATTTTAATGATGCGAGGGATCGTTGGAAAAGTGAGGACAGCTTTGGTGTCAACACCTCCCCAGGAGACAAAGCCCCCCACCCACCCCATGCTGCTGAGTGGCTCTCTGAAGCTGAAGCCTCATCCCTGCCGCGCCGCTTCGCCGCCATGAATTAATTGCTGGGACCTGCCACTCAGACACTCATGCTCAGCTCCTGCCTGATGCCTCTTTGTTCAGCCGTGCCTCCACGCCGACTCAAGCCACTCATGAAAGTGGATTAAATTTGAGTTGGAGGGCACTGAGCGGCACACAGAAAAATTAAGACTCAGCTGACTTCACACCCGACTGCAAAAAACTAAGAACCTATACAGTTTGCCTCCAGTAACAAACCCCTGACACAAAGTCCAAAGCAGAGAAGACAGTTGTCCTCACAAGCAGCAGCAGCAGCAATTCTTTTTGGATGTTACCGTCCTGAAGTCGTCCTCCAGTGACGGACAGACAGGGTACCACTGCACCCTAACTCGAACTCAGAGAACTGAGGAGCGCAAGCACACGTTGCGTCTCCCACATCGCCACAGTGCCAACACACTCACCAGCTGTCGGACTCCAGCTCCAGCAAGGACGGAGTCCTGTTGGAGGCACACTGAAGACACCACATGCTGCCCAGCAGGAATCATCCCATAAACCATCACAGGTACTCCGGCTCGCGCCTCACGAAGGAACTGGGTGGCCTGACAGCGCACTCCATTCCAACAGGGAAACAGGAAAACACTCCCGGCCTCTGCTCGGACACCTCTCAGGCTTTGGCCTGCTTCCAGAGACTTTGTGAGGAGGTGGGGGGGGGGCCTTCGCAGGAAGAGGGAGGGAATTCCTGTGGTGCAAAACTGGGTCGTGTGGCTGTGGGAGCACTAGTTCAGCAGGAGGGTCTTAAATGGGAATGGCAACAAGTAAGGAGCAGAGAGGGGGAGGATGGGAGGAAGCTCTGATGCTGATGACTTTATTAATAGCCTGGGAATGGTGGCAGCGGCGATGGGGCCCAAAGGGGAAACCCCTGGATGTGCTCTTACATAGCTGCAGTAGTGTGAGCTTCAACATGATCCAATGGCCCCCAGTTGTCTTCCTCGAGCTCCCCAAACACACATGGTCCGCCGTCTGATCATCCTCACTCTGCAACTGCTGGTCAGGGGGTTAAAAGGGTGCTCATAAAGCCTTATGACCCTTCGATTGTCCTTTAACCAAGTGCCTGAGTCATTAAGGAATGTGTGACTCATGTCTCCTCCCATCTCTGTGCTGGTGTTTGGGATGCCCCCCCCCTTCCCAAGTCTCTGCACAAAGCAGTGAGGGGGTCTCTTCAATTCCTAACAATGACATCATAACCCAAACAACAGGCATGTATCAAGTGGACCAGAGGTGGGCCGACACACACATGCACGCACGCACGCTCGCACTCACACACGCACGCACGCGTAGAGTGAGATTTTTCGATAGCACCAGTCTAACTGGACAGACATTTGCAGTGATCCTTCAGATGTCCCTGCGTAGCTCACTGATGACCAATCGTAGCAAAGTGTCAAGAGGAGTGACATTTAACTTTACAGTCCGAGCACTTATCATACTGAAACATATTAACAGGAGAAAGTCATAGCGCTGCTGTATCTCAGGGATAATAATCCTTATGACAACTTATAACAGGTGTAATTGAGGAGGGAATTAGTGCAAAGTGAGCCATTAAAGAGCTCGATGAAAGGCAAAGAAATGTCTCCCATATGGACCAGGTTCATGTAAGGAGCAGCACAGAGAAGTACAGAGGACGAAGAAGGGCCACCATGAGACGGATGCATTGTCATAAGGGGAGTTGGGTCGATCTCTGAGGACAAACGGCACCCCTGACATTCCTGACCATCAGATTACCAGAAGTCAATTTTCAGACGCTAAGGAGGGGCTCCAGGAGGACCACCAGTCCATCTGTATATTTTCCTCTGCTCGTCCAGAAGCGTATATGAAGTGGACACCCAGACACTCCAGCCAGCTTCAAGGACCCAAAATGTGTCCCCATGTCGGCTTGATGACACAGTCCCTCCAGCTCCTGCTGCATCTGTCCCAGGGACTCCTCTCTGCGCCTGGGCCCTCTCCCGCTGGCCAAACTCAAGAAAGGTTAAAACTGTGATTGTATAGAGGCAAAGCAGGACCCCTGTAAGTGAGCAGCTGGAGCCGAGCCTGGATGGTTCACAAAACTTAGCTCAGTATTCCTGCCTGGTCTTTGGCCTCAGCAACAGTCCATTATTCGAACATTTAACCCGGCCAGAGCCAATCGGGGCCAGTCGCTTCCCTTTAGCATTCATCGTGACCGCCAGGCTCAAGGTAAAAAGCTGCGTCAGTAAACTCGCAGCACATCTGATTAAATGCAAGGAGGGCTGAGTTGCGCCAGCTGCCTTTGATCAGAGCCCGGGCTATTTTTGGCCCTCTCATCGCAATCTTGACTGCGATTCGCCAGACTGTACAGTGGCTAAGAGAGGCAGGATGTATTTTTACCCTGGTAAAAGAGCCTGAGACTGTGCCGGGATCTAACGGGGGAGTCGCCAGTCAACGTACCGTGACTCTCTGAGGACTGTGAGAAAGGGTTTATGGACTTAAGTCCACACAGGAAATGCACTGGGCAGTTTTATATGCCGGCACTCTCATCACAGCACGGACGCTGGTGGGGGAAACACTGCCCACTGTACTAAACGGTAACGCCTCAGCTGCCGTGACTGAATCTGAAGCTGTTCGTGGATTACCTCACTGCTGAACATGTAGCAGCTCACCGGGAAGCCTTGATCTACCATTTCAACACTCTGAGTGAATGTATTTTCATTCAAAGTACACACAACCATTTTTTTACACACAAAAAATAAAAAAAACATATCGGTAGAATCTATATGAATCATTGGAATACAGCTCCCCATTATTTCTTGAACACGTTGGTTTATGCAGTTGCATTATCTAAGATTCATTTGAACTGACATCTTTCTCAACTCTGGGTTTGAGGTGACGTTCCTTCAGGGTCCCTCTCCCCTCCTCTTTGTCTGCACTGAGGTTCTCAAAGAAAAGTATAAAAAGACACTTTGTAGACTGTAGAGAACACATGGGAAACTGCTCTGTGCTTTTATTGTGAAGGCCTGTGCTTATGCATGTTCTTGGAAATAGGCATGTCCACAGAAGTTTATCTTTGCTGTCATGTTTTGATGACTTAGTTGCCAGAAAGAAGAGGTTGTAAGTCCTGCACCGGTGCGAGTAAAAGGATCAGTGGTCCTGAAGCATGACTCACCATCGCCACACAGCTGCGCACCATCCCACTACTCTGCTTGTGTTAACTTTGCTGCTGTCTTTTTCAGTCTGCACTGCCTTGCTTCAGGTTTCCTCCCTGTGACCTTTTCGGTACGTGTGCAGAATCAAAACACCTCAGCGCGCCCCACTGGCCTGCACACAACAGGAAAAACTGCCTTAAGTACGACCTTGATGACTGAGGGATACATGGAGCTCCGTTGCATAGCACCGCTCTTTGTGTTCAGTCGATATGAATGACCCGCGTCACAACGCTGACTCTGTCTCACTTCCTCATGTAGCTGTTTTCTATCAATCAAACGCTGGAGAGGTTCAGAGGCGACAACTGCTTTCGAAGCCAGTCTGCAGAGCGACAGCTCGACACAGGCTGGCTCGTTTTAGGGACGGGTGATAAAGGCGTACCTGTCTCACACATCGACGCTCATAAGTGGCAACAGCTGGGAAGGCTGCGGGAGTATTCCACCTGACACCAGGTCTCCTGCCTGTGGTGGAGGCATTCAAAGCTCAGGAAGCCGCTACAGGCACAAGCCGGGCTCCATCTCCTCTTCACCAAACCTTCACCCACTGTTTCCCTCCACATCTGCAGCTCCCACTGAGGCGATGCTCTGCAGGAGCTGCATGAGACGGCTTCTCATCAGCAGGCACTCAAACGGAGGCATTGATAGACACTGCATTTTCTGCTTTGCCAGGTGGGCAAACTGAGTATTCTGTGAGTGTGGCCTGGCTGTACAGTCACGTAAGAGCACGTTCACCTCCCCAGAAGCTGCGACCTGCACCTGAGCAGCAGCAGCAGCAGCGCCTATCAGAGATACAGGTAGCGAGCAGACTCGATGAAGGCCATGCTGGGAAAAATGCATACAGACACTTAACATCAACTTTTTATCGGAGAAGAAGTAATTCCTGCTTACTGCAGTAATCCCAACCTCCCAAATCAGAAAGAAGTTCTGTTTAGATTGATCATTTGGGGAGATCGCGTACTGTTATTCCCAAATCAGATCCTGTTCGATTAAGCAAAAATGCCACATTGTTCTGGTGTCACCTCAGTCATGTTTTAAGACTACTTGAATTGCCTCGAAATGTTTTTTTTCTTTTTTTGTAAGCTCCTTCTGCTCTGTTGCAAGTGCTATCTGCATGGCAATAAATTGGACGCAATGTACAACAAACTTGTGGTCCGTATTACAAACACACCAAACTATGGAGTCACACCACAAACCAGCATTAACTGATCCTTGCATGATGGGCCAGATGCAAACATTTCATGACGCAGTAATAAAAAGTGAGTTATTTCTGAGCAGATGTGTTGTTTCCAAGGCTGGTTTGCAGTGTTTGTTGCAGCTTTAAATATGAGCTTATGTTTGACCTGGTTCCTGGTACACGTCACTGTAATTATGAGCAAGAACTAAATGTACACAAACAGGCGTGCAATTTCAGCAGCAATTACTGCAGTCTCAATTGCCCTTTTCCGTTGTGGAGCAGTGCATCGGCGCTCAAGCCGTGGCATGCTTCCTCCGCAGCCAGTGTATTGAGAGTCATCCCCTGTGTGAGCATCGCGTCCTGTTTACGGACTCCAGGGAGAAAGTTCATTTCAACGTGAAAACACAGATCTGCCCCCTCCTTCTTCTGGCTGCTCTCCAAACGCATGGCCTCGCTCCGCAGTGTAAGCGTGGCCCCGGCGGGCAGGCGGGGGGGGAGCAGGCAGGCGGACGGGCGGGTGGACGAGCAGGCAGACGGGCGGGCGGGCAGGCATGCTCGCTCTCTGGCTGTCCGCTCTAAAGCTGTTTGGCTTGAGTTCAGCCCTGTAATCCCTGAGCTCAGAACCCACCCACGTGTGGCCTTCAGAGGGAGGAGGCGGCCCTGCCGTCTCTGCCTCGAGCCTCTCCACCAGGGGGTGGGGGTTGGATTAACTCGACCCACCCCTGGCTCTCATGATGCACATGCGTGATGCTGCTGGCTGGTGTGAATCACACCGAACGCAAAGTGCACAGCACCCACTCTCGGACGATTTCTGTCGGCAAGCACGCATCCATACGTTTAAGACCCATTCACATGCAATCATGCATGCACAGCACCTGAAGCAGGGGGCTGCTGAGTCTGGTGCCAGCAGATGCAAAACCAGTTTGGGATGTTCTGCTGATGACCATATGGCCAGTGAGGCTGTTGCATGTTTACCCTCCTCTGTTCTCGCTGCTCCGACCGCCGCGGTGCAGTTATTCAGCTTAACTCGACTAATCCTCCTGCCGTAACTCTTCCTCCATCCTGTTTGTGAGCTGGCCCTAAGCCACAGGGCCAAACGGCAGTGCGAACCTGCGGCGCTGCCGCATGTGGCAGACACAGAGTGGAGTCGAGTTACAACTTGGATTCAGTCTTCTCTTCTCTACTTGGTGCCACAGCCACACAAACAGAAGGTGTTTGATCAGTGTGCTTGTTGCTGGTTCAACAACAAAGCCTGGTGGGCCAAAGAACTCCTCATTATTTCTAGCCATACACATCAGTCAGTGACAAGACTGAATTCCATCCTCTTTAAGCTCTCGCAGCCTATTTGTTGGGGAAAAAAGTTTATTTTGGACATTTTTTCGCAAATTAATCAGAATTGCGTCTTTAGGAATCTTCTTGGTCCTAAACATCAGTGATTTCCTCTCTTGCAATGATACTTAGCATACAGCATGAAATGGATATTACTGTGATTGGTTAACAGCCACCAAAACAAGGGGCTTCATCAATAGCAACACCCTCCTGAGTGAGAAACCAGTCTCTAGTACAGTTTCTCAAAGAAATGTTTATGTCTGCAGTACTCGTTTATACCACAGGGGGGACTTGCACTAAGAGCATGATTTTGGACAGCCTGTTAAATGTTCAAAGTTTCCGTGAAGCTAAAGTTCATTAAGAAGCCAAAGGTGGGAAATTGTTCCTACTGGTGAGAGAAAATGAAAGAATAGGCCACATGTCAATATATTTAATGATAT
The DNA here is from genome assembly GCA_032164315.1 of Malacoctenus gilli. Taxonomy (NCBI): domain Eukaryota; kingdom Metazoa; phylum Chordata; class Actinopteri; order Blenniiformes; family Labrisomidae; genus Malacoctenus; species Malacoctenus gilli. Next base: position 20,487,524 of record JASSRZ010000072.1, read on the forward strand.
GAATAAAATGTATCAAATAGCTCTTCGTGCTTAAAAATGGCCCAGAGTTGGTGTTATTTTCACTTTTTTTTAATGAAGTTGTATTAAAATGACTGTCAAATGGTCATTTAGGCACATTTGCTCTTCATAAGTACAGATAAAGCCTAATGTGAAGAGGGTCGCAGTGGGGAGTCATTCAAAAAGTGGATCCCCAGAAGCAAAGTTGAGGAAACAATAATAGAACATGGCGGGCTTACCAAAATAAAAGAGAAATCCTAATGAAGCCCATCAATCTGTGGAACAATCCCCATGGATTTTATCTCAGTGACAGAGAGAGAGAGAGAGAGAGAGAGAGAGAGAGAGAGAGAGAGAGAGGGACGAGCGAGTTATGGTGCAGCTTTGCACTCAAAAATCAATCTGTGTCACTGGCGGGCATAAATCCTTCCCATGGTGTTTGCTTTCCCCTCGCTGTACGTGTGCGCTGCAGCGGGGTCGAGCTTTTATCGCCAATTCCTATCTGCAGTGTTTGTTATTGTCAGGTCTGAGCGGTGCGCAGACAATCTGCTCTAACCCCCCCGATGCTATCTGCCGATTCAAGACAGGAGGCCTTTTTCAGATGTCCTCCACAGATACAGGCAGCGAGGTAGCACCGGCGGCTGTTCGCTGGTGGACTGGATCACTCAGGTTTGAGCTATGAAAATAATAACAACAAAGAAAACTCCCAATCAGATATCGGTTCTCCCGGTAATACCAAGTGAAATATTTGGTTAGCAGTGAAAACAGGCCAGAGCCTGGCGGTCACGCCAGCCACCACTTGAACTGCTGTTCGTGAGTTCAATCCAAACATTTTGTTCTGCCAGCGCAAACCTTTCCAGCTGAGTTTGTACCACTGTTTATATTCAGAGACAACATGGATGGATGGAGGCTGGTATAAGAGAGAGATGGGATCTCATTACCTCCGTCAAAGAAGCGTACATTTCCTGGAGCGTCACTTTGTTTGTCTGTCTGTGAGCACGATAACTCAAAAGGTTCTCAATAGAAACCTTTGAAATTTGCATGGTGGGTGAACCTTGGTGCAAGTAAGACGGAAACTAAAATTTGCTGGTAACCAGATCTTTTCATGGAGCGTTTTTCCCGGTTCCCCAACAGCTTTTCCTTCATCAGCATTCACAACAAGGATTTAGACTGAACAGAAATATTAGTGTGCTGACGAGCCATACTTCACGAGAACCTGTTCAGGTTGTCTTATGATGTCCTAAAAAAGCCTTCATGTTCTTCCAATTTTCACTGCAGTCAAAAGAGTAACGATAAGGAGCTGCTGTGGTGCAGATGGTCGCCGGGCGTCAGTACAGACATGAGAGTGAAAGGGGCAGTTCCAACGGCACCTGCTGGGAGATAAAACGATGCAGGACCTTTAGTCACACACTGCCTTTTGTTTGGGGATGGCTACACTTCAGAGTGAGCCCCCCCTGCTGGAGAAAAAGTGAGTCTTGAGAGAGCCATGACTGATGCTCTTCTGCTGATTGTTCATGTTCATTCAAAGAGACGCAACCTGCATTGAGAGTCCATTCTGTGATTTCATCCCTTCCTTCTTCCTACGTCTCTTACAGGAAGCAGCTGTGAATTAAACGCCAACATCTGCCTCCTTCCACCAGGAAAAGCTGATGTGCTGTGTGCATGTAATGATGTTGTTCTCTTTCCTGAGGAGAACACAGTGGTCTGGGAAGAGGAATATTCTGGGAACATCCTCACAGCTGGCACACCCTGTTTAGTACTACATGATTTTTCCCACTTTCAAGGATCAAACCCTCAAGCTGCACAACTGACTCGACAGAGTGACTAAACGAGACCAAACAAGTTTCTCGTAGTCGACTGTTGTACACCAAGTTCGTTCCATTTGCAGTTGCACTTCTGAGTGTGGTTTGTTTCTCTCTCTCTCTCTTGTTACATGGCTGTGGTGAGTTTTGGAGCAGCAGCTGACCGAGTCTGCGGTCTACAGGACCCGGCCCTTCAGGCTGTTCCAGTGAGGGGGGAACTAAGCTCCTCTTTTGACTTATGACTGGCTCCCTGCACCTCAGCTCTCACAAATGAGACAAAACTACTTTTAATTGAGTTTTGGCACTTTGACTGATCTTGTCTCATCAAAATATCCTCAAAAAATTTTGCCAATCCATCCATCCATCCATTCTTCCGTTCGTTCGTCCATCTGTCCATCCAAAGCTAACCGATGTTTAAGTCCAAAGATCTTGCACCTATTTGAAACTACCTTTTGATGGAGTAATGTTGCCTGTTACTTGTACTTTAATACTCAGTGTGTTATATTCAGAGTTCCTGCCAACAAGCACCAGCAGCCCAGGGACCACCTACAATGCAAGCTGAGCCCAGGTGGGCACTGTGGTAGAACAGCAGCTTCAAGCACAGAAAAAGTGCAGAGAGCCCGGCAGTGCTCAAAACACACAAATCCAGCAGGCTCCAGCTTGTTTTCAAACATTCACCCTCATGATGGATGTTGATTCCATTGTCATCAGCAAACAGCAAAGCAATTTGGAATCAACGCTACTTCCTTTGGGCCAATGAGGAAGAACAATGACCCCTGAGCCTTATGTTTGACACTCCTGCTCTGACTTAAAGTGTCACTATAAGGTTCTGTGGCTGGTGGTCCTTGTCATAGAGCTAGACATTGTGTCCTGACATGGTTAGTGTTGGGAGTCCCTCTCCGTCATCACCACCAGTCAGACTGATGCAGCAGGTATGTAGTGCTGAAACGAAGGGAGACCTAATTCCCCACTTCTTCATGCACATTCGCCGTGACCCATCGCTCATAACGAGCACCAAGAGGGCAGCGCTGCCTGCCACAGTGACTGATGGGCGGCACCCGCCGCTGTCTGCTCCCAGCAAGGACCATCAGGGCGACATCATGCAGCCTGTGATCCGAGCCTGAGCGGTCCTGACAGGCTATGGATCCGCCTCGAGCCCCAGCTGCTTTCAAGGGCAGTTTGTCCAGACAAGGGGGGAAAATAACAAACCGAAATGGTTTCGGGGCTCAGGGCGTGCAGCTGTACATCATCTGCTGCGAGGCACAGCGCTGAGAAATGAAGGAGGACGAGCGGCAGGATCTATTAAATGCCAGACAGGAAAATGAATCTCCCGGGCTCAAGTCGAGCAGGACGTTTCTCCAAATGTCACAGACAGCGACTGGAAGAGGAATGGAACAAAGCAAGACCAACACAGAAAATGAAACGTCAAAAGGAGTCTTTGCAAAAAGGAAAACAGTTTCCCTCTACAGCGTGAGGAGGAGCACTTGCCAAGATCACACGCCGGAGCAGATGAGAGGAAGGAGGGGGACCTACCTCCATCATTTCAAGTGAGAAGCCACTGACTACGGAATCATTCGGACCCGGCGGACCTTAAACCAGGCTGGGGTGGGGGGCAGCCCATGGTAAATCCAGATGGGTCAATCAGAGAGGCGCTGACTGCAGGACGCCTCTTTTCCACACTGATGGACTTCCATGGCGCAGCTGTGGTGAGTGGGAACTGGTAGGAACCACCCCGAATGGTTGGCGCCTCTGCCAGCTCGCGTCACGCCCCTCTCTGAAGGACAGGCAACACCTCTGTCTGCACACGCTGCCGCTGGCGTGGCATTGACGTTGGCGTCTGCAATAAAGGCTGCCTTTCTCCTCCCCTCTCCTCTGGAGTGCTCACCTCTGCCAGGGGGAGAGAACCAGCGGCTGAAATGGAGGACAGGTTGCGTGGCGGCAGGCTGTGTGTGTGTGTGCCTGCCCGTCAGGGGGAGGGAGTGGCAGCCTGGTGTGACACACTCGATTATTCTAGCTGATTGGGAATTATTTCTGGCTTCCATCGGGCGCTCTAATGAAACCCAAACGCCACGCTGTGTTTTCGCTATAATTACCTCTTCCAGTCGTCACATCAGTTCAGCTGTCATTCATTGGACACCTGAACAGGCCCTCCGTTTTGCTCAGTGGAAAACACGCGATCACATAACCGGTCTTAAAATGTGACGCACGCAACATGCAAAGCTCCCTTTCCCTCCTGTAAGTGTACACCCTGGGCGAGCTTAAAGAAATGGGGAAGTGGTTCAGGGCAGGACACACCCACACAACTCGAGTTAAATAGCGGAGGAGCAAAATATAGCTCAGTATTCACACATAGCCTGTGAGCGACTGCGGAGGTCTCAGAGGAGAGGAGGCCTGTTCTGAAATCTAATCACAAATCATTAGGTCTGTTTGTGCAACACGACTGTCTGGTTACTCTGTTTTTGGAAGTCCTCAAGTGCATAAAGAGAAACAAAAATGCAGGTTTTATTGCCTGTCACTTCTTCATACCCTCCTATCATTGGAAGCTTAGAAGAATTTAAATTATTGATTCAAAGTCTGACCCTGCGTTTCCATATCAGCGCACTTATTCGTAATAAAAAAGTACGTTGGCTGTTTGGTGATGAAGAAGTTCTGCTGTAGCCTCAAGCCAAACTGGCTGAACCACCAACCGACAGCTCCAATTAGCGGTTAGGCAGAAGTGGCAAAATTCACTGACAGGATGCGCAAATTTGACTTTTCAAATTCAAACATTGGTTTATGTGTTATTGATACAAAGAAGGAGGAGTTGGCTGCTGCATCTCTTATTGCTGTAATTTTGAGCTTGTCTGCAGTGAAAACAGGTCTGGCTCTTCCAGTTCCTCCATAAATCTTGTTTCTTCCACACGAAGGTATCATCGGCAAAGAGCATCGAAGTCATTAAAAGCTATTACTAGTGCTGCTTACTAGCTGCTCGATCATCACTCTAATTCATTGTGTCCCTCTGGGACAAATCTCTAATACTCTAAACGCATCCACCGCCATATGTTAACGTCAATCTCCATCATTTTGTTTTCATAAATCTGCTTCTAAACGACCACTTTACATCAAGCTGGATGATATCAAATTGTTGTGAAGGCAGCATTAGCGCTTGCATCGGGGGCTTGCGTCGCAATTCTAATTAGACTAATTGTGAGGCCCATCTGGCGAAGCAGTCAATATTAGTCTTTAGGAGCGGCAGAAACATGTCCAGAGCTTGCCCGCTGCATACCAACGCGTGTACTTGTTAGTTTAGACAACTGAGGCAGAAGCGGCAGCGTTCAAGACGTGCTCACGCAGCACAGGGAGATTTGGGGAGGAATCTCTGTGATCCGCCTGAGGCTGAAACGGGAGGTCGCCAGAAAAGCCTGCTGTCCGCCTCAGTGCAGCCACAGCAGTGGTGCGCCGTGACACAGCGGCCATGGTTGTCACTTCCTGCTCCCATAGTTCATCCTCATCAATTGAGAGCTTTCCTTTCACATGTCACCACGAACCTCCGGACCTCTTGCTTCCACCACCACCCGGAGCCCACTCCCTGCTCCACCCAGCTTGTGGCGGCTTGTTGCTCTGCAAACACGTTCTTTCGTGGGGGGGCTGACAGAGCAGAGCAGACAGTGAGAGCAGCGTACCAAACAAAAGTCAGCACGCAGGAGGTGCCATGAAGTGGGTTTAACAGGGTGTGGGTGGCGTGACGGGTTCATTCGTCTAATAAAGTGATGGCAGCAACGAGGCTTTCACCTACTTTGTGAGCATCGTGAGTGACCCTAAAGGACCTCTGATTCACAGCCCGAGCATGGCTGAGGGAATTGCCTTTACTTTATGTCCGGGGAAGCAACACAAACGTCTCAGCAACTTTTCCTGCCAGTGAAATATGACAGTCAGCAGAGGTTATTCCCTGAGTTGAAAAGAATACATGGATGTCCTGGAGGGACGTGACTCTCTCCAAGGATGAAAAGGTAAACTGAACAATGTGTTTAGGAAGAAGTACTGAGAGGAAACGACTCTGTATTTCCGCGTCGTCTTTGTCTTCACAGAAAATCTGCTGCATTTCTCAATTTAAAGCATTCGTCAGCAGCTTTTCAGCAAGGGCCACACGTCAACACCAGGAGTCTGTCAGCTACAAGTGTGGAGGGAATCAACGTGGCGACTCCACCACCAACAGCAAGAATCACAACGCTCCTCAGCATGTCCTGAGGGAAGGAACACAGTTTCCGAGCGTGTGCCCACCCAGCAGCTAAACAGCTGAAAGCTTTGCCAGCTCCAACCCAACTCCCAGACGAGAACACTCCCTCTTGGTGCTGCTTGTTTTATCTCCACCCTGAGTACCTGCGCATCCCAGAACCACCGCAAACACAGATCCGACTGAAGGGAACCTGTCAAAATGTACAACTCGCTGTTCTCTGAATGCAACACCAAGACAACTCTGTTCCCATTCTTTTCTAGCAAACTCCAAGGAATACTTCTAAACCCAACCCACAAGTCACACAAGTTCCAACTGCATGACAAGACTTTTCGAAAGGTTCCATGATCAAACTGTTATTTTGAGGCCCGAGACTCACAAGTCCTCTCATGACATTGCTGTGGATGGTCAGAAACTAAGCAATTCATTTCAGTCAGTATTTAATCATTTAATCTTACTTTACTTCCTCTGACCTCAGACAACAACGGTCTGAAAGTGAAGATACGTTTCAGCAATCGCGTGCAAAAAACAAACGAGAGAACACATCTCAGCCTGACAGATGGAAAGTTTGGATCCAGTGTCGAGTCGTTATTGTCAGGTGTGAAAAAGCAAATCCAGCCCATAAATTACACTCCACCCTTTGGAGCACTTTTTTTTTTTTTAATCTCTCATCAGTAAAGAATTGCACCGTCTGTAGAGTGTTCTCACACAGCAGCGACAAATCAATAAGACACCCCCCCCGACCCCAGACTCTTTTTGGGGGCACAATAAGCAGTTTATCTAACTCAGCAATCAGAGATCTCTCCACCGGAGCCTCCTTTCTTTTCACATTTCAGCCTGTGGAAAAAAAGAAGGGGAATATCTGCACCTCTGAAAGACTTTTCCTTCAGCATGGACATGTGGAAAAACCCGGCAGCCAGGCCGCATACACCACAGGGCCGTCTGGCTGTGCCTGCGAGCCTTCAGTGGAAAAACATGAGTCCGACTTCACTCTGAGACCACACACTTCACAGTTCTGATACGTTAAATACCTCATTTAGTTGCCAGCTAATGGCAGAGGACAAGCAGACGACCTTGAAAGGCAACACACTCTCTCACAAAGTGAGAACCTCTAACCACAACCTGTAATTGTTTGTGAAGGCATAAGGAGGGAAACACTGAGAATGAGAATACTGTCTGAGCCACTTTACAGACATGAGAGGTGCAACAGTATGCAAGAACATATCAAACCGTTCCACCCAGTCTGCCCAGTAGAGGTGCTGCCCGACAAATACATTATAGTGAAGCCAAACCCTTGTGAACGCATCCGTGCACAGACAAGAGAATCTACAAAAGTGACTTCCCTGAATTATGGGCTGGGGTGTTTGGGCAAATTGAGCCAGTTTCACTCTGTCACCATGTCATGTGTTTAGAATCCTTTGATTAGGAGCTGCCACATTAGAAATGCAACAAACACTTGATGTTTCATGGTCACAGCGGCACTGATTCTGATCAAACACCATAGCAGTGGTTTGATGAGCACAAACAACACCTCACACACACACACACACACACACACACACACACACACGCTCAAGTCGGGATGAGAGTCTTTCTGTCGGGTTTCATCTGATGTGGAGCAGCTCAGCGCGCTTTATTTACATTGGCCAAAGTTGAGGAAAAGTGCACCCACTATGAAAAGCTCCTTTCAGTTTGAACACATAAAGACACAGTTCCACTGTGTACTTATTGAAAGAAGTCCCGCAGCCACCCAATCCTACACACAAAAACCTGGTTTATCCACCTTCCCGCTCGCGGTGCTTTGCATAGCTCACGTTCATCCGCGTGTACCAAATGATATCTTTTTTCTGCAGCTGCACAGACTCTCCTCCGCTGCCGCAGTCGGCGAAGCTATCGGCTTAAAGCAGAAATCTTGGGAGAATAATCTCAATTGCTGGGAAATACGGCAGCCTTTACAGACCCAAATTGCACATCGTGCATCTTGAATAGCTTATTCTCCAATCACTTCCTCTTCGACGCGCCTTACAGTGAGAGCCTGAGTTATTGCCAAAGGAAACATGCAGCCTGTTCAAGCTGAATTATCTGAGCACCCCCCCCCCACAGTAGCAGCAGCAGCAGAGAGAATACTCTCTCAAGTACTGTCCTCACTGACTTGTTCCGACTGTAGTTTACGAGTAACCCTTGCCTCGTGAGTGAGGGAATGCAAATCACTGTGACACAATGGTACAATATCTCCACAGCGCCTGTTATGTCTGCTGACGCTAATTGTTGTATTAATTGGGAAGGATGGAGCGAGCAACAGCAGCAGAATAATCCCCTGCAGCTTTTCTCCGCCACATGGTGATGGGCCCTCATGGCAACCTGTTCACACCAGTCCTACAGACCCAGTGGGCCAACGCTGGGCGGGCAGAGAGGCCCTCTCTAATCCGCCAGGCACGCTGGCTGAACCGTCTACTACGCTCCTCACAGAGGCTCTGAGAGGATTGTCCGTGCACACGGCTCGGTCTTATAGTGACCAACAAGTCACTCCTAATCCGGAATATGTGGAGTGTTTCCATTCAGCGGGTCAGTCAGTCCGAGAAGGACGCTGGCCCTGCAGGGCGCTTGCTGTTCATCAAGCAGCCTGATGGGTTAGCATGGGTCAGCATTTCAGGTCTCCAACTCAGACCTGATATGTAAAGCAAGACAAATGCAAATGATCAGGCTGACACTGCTTTTGAACATTGTGCGTGCCCTTAAATTTACGTAGTTTAAGACCAGAAATGTGAAGCATGTTGGGTTGTGAAATTGTAGTTTTGTGTGCGAGGCAGCAAAAAAAAAAAAAAAAGACGGAAAAAAATAAATCTGCATCTTCCCCCCTCAGGGCTATGCCCGGGATCTCCTACAATCCTAGATCCGCCCCTGAACGCTCCTCTAAACACCAGACAGGCAAACCCTGGTCCTCCTTTAGATGGTGGTTCTTGGTTCACTTGAAAGTGAATCCTGGTGCATTCAGTGTTTACTGTGGGAAAGATAACCAAATTATCGATCAAATAGCAAGGAAGTATGTGTAATAAGTTGCTCGTCATCATCATGTCATAATCTCACTTCCTTGAGTTTAGGAACAGTCTACTGTCTTTGGTTTGCTGTGGCTAGAAAACCAACACAGGAAACAGCAAACTGCTCATAGATCCACCAGGAAAACATGCAGATCCTGACTCCTCCATGACCCTCCTTTAAATAAAAGACCATCCCTCCATCCATCCCTCCCTCCATCCATCCATCCATCCATCCGTCCGTCCGTCCATCTGTCTTTCTTAGGATAAATAATGATTGAAGCTTGAAGTAGATGATGAACGTTCCCCTGTAGCTCAGTCGACTCCCAAATTTGGAATCTGGTCCCCCTCAGAGACTTCCGACCAGAACCCACTCAGGCTCCTCCGAATGGAGTGCTGATATCAGGGCTGGCAGGCTCGTGTCCGGCGAGCACAGCCCCATACTTGATGCCTTTGAACTGCGATGCGGGATGACTCATCAGACGCATGTCACAGCTTCCCATCCCCCCCTCACTTTGAGTCGTCCTCTTGGAAAAAAGGAAAAAAGAAGCTCTAATAATTTATTTAGCACGTAGTTATGTATTTTGCATTAAAACCGGCCTCCACGCTTCAATGCACTTCACTGGTGGAAGGGGGAAAAAAGGCCCTTCTGCCACGATACAGATACAAACCACTGTGAAGATATTTTGGCTTTGTTGGTTTTCTTTCTGAGGCTCTAATTCAGCTCAGGCGGCAAAATATCTGCAAAAATGTCAGACGGGGAAACAAAATCTCCCCTTTCTGTGCCGCCTGCGAGCCACTGAACCCGAACTCCTCGAAACGGCTGAACACACAGTCCGTTCTGGAGAGCATGAAAACGGCAGCTGAGCCGGGCGCATTTTAATTCATAACCACCGAGGATTTCAGCCTTGTAGAATTATCTGATACCAAGCAGCTTAATGCTGCATAATCTACCCAACCTGAAAATCCCACCCCTGAGGACAAACCAAGAACCGAAAAAACAGATCTGGCCTCAGAGATGGAATTATACCCACAAAGATCACACAAACCCATAATCCTGGGCCCTGGGCCGCAACCCCCCCACTCCTTCCTGCTCATTATTGATGAATTAATGTGAGCTTTGCTGAAAACCTATTTAACTGTATTAAGATATGAAGCAAAATAAATGCTGTGTGATGGAAGAGTGACTGCTCGTGACCCTCCATCTCATTTGCAGTGATGGGGGAGGGTGGCGCAGGAGCCAGTCCACTTTGGAATCCGAATGCCGTCTAGGTCAGCAGAGAGCGGCCTGATGTAATGAACTATTCCTGGGTCTGTTTAAAGGATCAATAAGGGATTCATCACACGGCCACCCTGTGCTCAGCGAAAAGGAGCCTGGATGCGGCAGAACTAAAGAGAAGACCCACAAAAACTATCAGCCCGACAGCATTCAGACTAAAGTCAGAGTTGTACCCACCTAAAGGACATCAACGGGTCGAGAGCTATCGTTCGTGCACCAAATATCTGCAGGCTTCAGATTTGCTTGAACTTCACCAGCACATCAGTGGCACCAGTGGTGCTGTGGTTGCACCTTGGCTGGCTTCTGGTAGCAACACTACTGATAAAGTTGAGGAAAAACCAGGAGACTGGGTAACTCAGAATCTCCTTCAGCTACCAACAGGGTACAACTACTGAGGGGGGTTTGGGGTTCCCAGCAAGAAAGGGTTCGGACCTCCTGATCTAAACCAAGAACCAAAGCTTTCCCAGCAGATCATGGCACTGCATCTATTCCAGTATATGGGGCTCAGGGGCAGCGTAGCCAGAAGTCAGAGGAGTGGTGAAGCTTAACTATGAATGGGGGGGGGGGGGGGGGGGATAATACCCATAAAGGTTCTGGATTTGTGTTGAGGCCTGAATGGATCCAGTTCTTGGCATTTAATAAAGACAATCACTTTAATAAGCAAAGGCAGCAAACTTCATGCTTGACAGTGCGAGCAAGTTCACCTGATGAGCTTCTCGTGCAATAGTGCTGCTTGTTAATTGTACAGTCAAACCAGATCGATTTACTTTAACTCAGCTTGACTCCCTTCAGTTCAAGTCACTTTTCACAACAGTTCTGGAATGACGTCATCTGTCCGCGATCCAAAAACAAACACAACGATGGAGGGCAGCGAGGCAACGTTATACTGCCCAGCACACAAAAAGCAACACCATACGGGCTGCCTGATTAAGTAGCTAATAAAAGTACAGTCGGTGCAATCACCTGATGAAAACGCCTGAAACTGCTTCCAGCTGAGTCAAGCAGGTGCTAGTGAAAAAGCCTCACGTGTGCTCAATAGTTGGGGGAACACAATCTGTAAAGGTGCGATTTAGTGACACAGCAATCCTCTTGGCGTTGGGTCAAACAATGAATTCAATTGGTTGAGGAAGCGAAAGTCCCTGATGGGCTTTAACCACAATGGCTGCTTGTATTGGAATGACAGAACAGGTAAAAAGTATCTAAAATACCGACACGTCACTGCACTGATAAACAGCTGTGTCCTTCAGAAAAGCGTGCGATTGTATCCAATGAGCCCCTCTGACACGCCCTCCACCATGGACTTATAATGTTGCGTACTCCATCACATCTTAAATCTGTCCTGAGTGGCTGATCTCCTCGATGGACAATGGAGGTCAACAAACTTGACCTGGTGATCAGATCAATATAGCAACAAAATGCACCGCATCAACGTTCCCCTTCAGATCAAAGGCCAAATGCTGGTTTGGTGCTCAGAGGACACAACAGCCTTTGCATGAAGGAAAGACGTGGTGGGGTTGGATGTCAGCAGAGGAGGAGCGAAGGATGACGACAACAACAACAAACAACGACCAGGTACTGTTGGGAAGTTGAAACATCCTTGAAACACAAGTTCAAAAGCCATGCACGGCCATCATCTGCGGTAAAATCAGACTACAGAACGAGAGGAGATGGAATGACTGTGTGCTGGGTAGGGGTGGAGGGTGGGGTTGGGGAGGGTGGATGTGGCAATGGGCAATGCCAGTGCAGCTGCTGCAGTCCCCCCTGCCAGACACCTGCCCAGGCAGAGGCTGCAAACAACGAGAGAGAGCGCGGCACTGCTGGCACTCTTCCCCCGTCTTCTGTTCCCGTCTCACACACGACTAGGAAGCTGCCCCCAAACAACAGCATGCAGAGGTGACACGACAACAGCGGAGAAGGAAGCAGCAGCCCTACCAGCACGGGGAGACAGCGAGCGGCCCGGCGAGGAGACGACACTGGCAGGATGAGAGCCAGGGACCATCCTTGCTCATTCACCTCCAGCTTCAGAGAGACAGACAGAGGGAGCGAGAGAGAGAGAGAGAGAGAGAGAGGGAGGGAGGGAGAGAGGCGGCTCGGGCCCTCATCCCATGTACTCTGAGCTCAGCCCTCCCACCCCTCCCACTCTTTAGGCCCCACCTCTCTTCCCTCCCTTCCTCTGCCTCCATCCCTCTCAGCAGAGTCGTGTGTCCAGCCTGACGCAGCCCGCCGAGTCCTTGTTGCCGGCTGGCAGCGCTGCAAGGTCAAGGTTCTGACTCTGCACCCAGTCCTCTCAGAGACCAACTCAGCTCTGAACCCGAGAGCACGGCCGTGTTTAAGCGAGGTTTACCCCCCCGCTGCCCCCCCCACCAGGTTAAGGTTCGCTGCTTCGATTGTTGACAAGCGGCTCACACTGACTCCTGTGGCAATGAGAACGAGACGGCCGTGACACAAAGAAGGCGACCATCATCTGAGCCAAGTGTCTCGTTCAGTGTGTTCGATTCTTACTCAATATGAGGCACAAATAATGTGGGTGCGACACTATCGATGAGATATAACAACAGTGTTAGATATTGATGCCTTTCCTGTTTGGTTGATGTCAAAAAATTCAATGTGGTATTTAATGTGGTATATTATTATTTACTCTCTGTTCACGTCTCAGGTCTCACAAGCTTTTCTCAATTTCTCCTGTCATTTATTTTTGCACAGTGTTGATTTTGTGACAGATCATCTTTTTTAGTTTTTGCATGCTTTGGAGTTTTTTTGCAGACAATGACAACTTTTCAGTGTGTTTGATAACTTCCCCCAAAGCTTCTTCCTGCTCCCCATGATCACATTACAATCTGTGCTGCCAGGCGTTCAGTGCTCTGTTCAGTCTGTCGATGGCAGACATGCCACGCCAGTCACGCACACACCCACACACACACACACCCACACACACCCACACACACACACACACACACACCCACACCCACACCCACACCCACACACACACACACACACACACACACACACACACACACCGAATGACTGCTTGCTGACATGTGTTGTCAGTTATGGCATTATTCTAAATGAAATGGAATATAAAAAGACA
>JASSRZ010000072.1:20511267-20521322 GCA_032164315.1 Malacoctenus gilli
AGACAGACAGACAGACAGACAGACAGACAGACAGACAGACAGACAGACAGACAGACAGACAGACAGACAGACAGAACTCCATAGTAACTCCATCTCACCACCAAACACACTCCACACTAGAGGAGAGTACTGGTGTCAAATTACATATAGAAATACAACACTCCACAGCTAAAGTATTCATGAGTGCTAACTGCCAAACTGGCAAACAACAGGCGACATTATGAAGTAACAGTAAAGCTCCTGCAGGTCTGAGTTTGTCCATGTGTTCTTCGAAAGAACAAACTTTTTCACCTCTTCGACTCTTCCGCAGGGTCCAGTCGCCTCACCTGCTGTGTCCATCATCGGCACATGGGAGGTGAGGGTGGGGGGTTGGGGGGTGGGGACGGGCGACTGAGCAGTTACACAACAGGACCTGATCCGACAAGCCCGATCAGGTTGAAAAGCTTCAGCGTGGACCCGATCGAACTTGGGCGACCGTTCCACTGAGTCACTCAGCAGCTGGCAGCCGCAACATGCGAACAACATCAGGAAAGAGTTGGACACAAGGCTCTCAGATCGTGTGAGCCAGCAAAGGTCCAATAATGTTTCTTCGGTGGACCACTGAATCAGACCCACACTCACCCGAGGTTCCCTCCACCCTGTGTCGTGGTGCAGTGCGTTGGTCTTCTTGTTCTGGCACTCCTCTGTACAGATACAACTACTTCCTCCACTACTTCAGGGCAAGGCCAGCCTTCAAAGAGGACCAGCTCCTCACTGTCCACAGCAGCGCTGGATGAAGATGAGCCTGTGTGGCTCACTCTGACAGGCAGCTGCAGCTCCTCGGGTCCTCCGCTCCCGGGGTTAAATAAGTAATACCCTCCTGTGGCTTGGAGTTGAAATAGACAGATCAGGTTTGCTGGACTTCTACTGTTTCACAAGCATTGGGGAGTGTCTTTTTGTTTTTTTCCTCTTTTAAAGGGGCTGCTCACACACAACCATGCACAACAGAGTCTGTGCCAGCCGCTCCTGCGAGGCCAGCGCGTTAAAAGGGAATTTATTACACAACAGCTCCAGCAAAACAGGTTAAAACCTCCCTACAGAGGGCGAAAAGTGGGAGTGAAACCCCCCTTGCACACACAGATGGGGTTGGTATGCGGCAGGGCATCAGATGAGCCCGTTGGGGGGGGGGGTCAGCATTGAGCGAGGCCAGCATGTGGAGGAGAAAGGAGCTGCAGAGGTATGAGTGCTGTCTCCGGGAAAGTTCCGTGGCAGACAACACGGACCATCCTCTCCCTCCACGCTCAGAGAAAGAGGAAGGGCCACGCAGGGGTCAAGCTGTCAGTCCCAGTAATAACTCTGGGAAAAGGATCCAAGTGTGTAAAACAAGCTGAGGACTGCAGCCCCGCCTCCTCCTGCAGGAGCCATAAATGTGCTGCACGCGAAAGCCTCTCACCACTAACACATCAAACTTTTACACAGTTGTTGAGTAATTTGATCCAACACAACACACGCAACAATCAACCGCTACACTGGACTTTTATGATCAGGTTTGAAATGCTTGCGTCTTGTTCAGCTGATGAAGGTTTTGGCAAGACACTTGCTCCCCATGAAAGTCTTACATACAATCCATCCAATTATCCACCGGTATCGCTTCAACTCACAGCCTGGCTGGGACTTTAATGGCCTCATTTTATCAATTATATTACAGGAGACGAACAAGGCCACATGGTGTGGTGGTGGTTAGCAGGGTCAAAGGTCTCAGGTTTAAACCCAGGTTTAAACCTGGGTTCTAACCCATCCCTGACATCCATGTTTCTAATGTCATTGCTGGTCTCCATGTTGTCGCCCGACTTCCTGTTTTACTTTGGCGTCTCGCTCTCCTCTGGTTTCAGGTTCCTCGTCTTCCCGTGTCATGAGTGAATGACTCAGTCCACCTATTTCTCTAACTGCAGTCTGTATAAAGAGTGCGTTTCGTCCCTTGTCCTCTGACAGATGGTTTCGTCTCATGTCCTGTATCTGTCCTCCTTGTTCTACGGACCAGCTGTCCTGTAACTGAATGCTGAAGGTTTTAGTCAAACCAGGATCATTGTGGTTAGAATCAAAATTAGAAACACTTTATCAATCCCAAAGGGGAATTCGTTATCCAGGGGAGTTTCATTCCACTCTCATTAAATAAGCTGCAAGATGCTTTCCGTTTGAGTGAGCACATTTTTTGAGATGAAATTACTCTACTCGGTACGATTTGGATTTTTGCAGCACTAACATCCGACTTGGTCCTTAAAGACGCAGCTTGCGTGTGTGAGTAACTGTGTGGTCACTCTGAGCAGTGCAGACAGAAGGAACTCCAAGCCAGGAAGGAAAACCATGTAAATGCGGCTCTGGTGAGAATTCATCACAGATGGAAAAATGTCTCATCGCCAGCTCACACAGCTCAGCTCAGCACAGCCAGCGCAGCCCCAGACAGGGATTGCACTCTTAGAGTTCAGTTTCAGCAGGAAGTCCAGGCTGTGGCCCCACGGGGCCTGGAATTACAGGCCAGACAGTTTATGAATGGTGATTGGCCACTGCTGACTCAGGCTGTTCCTGCCACAGTGGCCACTAATTTTAGCATTGCTGTGGTGAAGTCACTGTGTGGAACCATTAATGCTCCGAGTTGCCCGCCGCAGCCTCCCTCGCAGCGCGAACACTTCTCAGTAACACGGATCGAAAACACCACATGGAAATAAGAAGGGCTGTACATCATTTTCCTGTCATCTGCTGAAGCTTGAACAGACTCCCTCAGTGGAACGACCCCGAATCCACATCAGCGTGTTGAAAGAAAACTGCAGTGTTTGGTCCTTTCTCACAGGAAATGAGACCTAAACTTTCATTTGGTGTCATTAGTCTGTGAAACGTCTCTTAGCAGTGGAAAAACAATATGTTGATGTCAACACACAGGCTAAACGCATACAACTGAAAGTATCACGGCCGTACAACATGACACCATGTTTGATCCCCATTATCAGAAGCATACAGATCACAGAAGGCAAATTATGCTTCCAGTCTCTGCATTTGGGTTCTTGCATGTCAGTGAACACAGCCAATCAGATGGAAACCCCACTCTTCTTAATGCCCGCCCCCTCTCTGATCCGTCATTTGTCTCAGAGATCATTCTCAGTATTGAGATGTTTCCTGTATCACTCCCTAAGTCATGGTTGGAAACCACAAGAAGCTTCACAAGACCAAGAAGGATTTGTGTGGTGAAGCTTTGCCCTGAATATTTGCACTCCTGCTTCATACATTTATTGTGCAGCAGAACCGTCATTGCCATTGTTATGCACACAGCAAAAAAATAGGAATATTTAGCATTTTTATCTCAGGCTCTTATATTGCCTGGACACATCTTCTCCGTGGGAGCGATATAGAGAAACTCAGCAGCTGACAGGCAAGTCAAACAGAAGGGTCAGAGGTTAACAAGGTCAGGATAAGCCCACCCGTTCAAGTCATTTATCAGGCAAGAATGCTAAACTTCTGATATATTCACGGGGGGCTCTTTTGCTTTATGTCCCAGGACGAAGCTGCATTTGCTGCTATGCGATTGGAACAAGCTGTCCACCAGCCCCCAACGTTCTCCTGTCTGAAAGATGTACCCACCAACAAAATTCACGTAAACAACGTAGGTCTCATCTGATCTGATTTATTTTTTAAAACTTCTGTGAAGTCATCAGTTCTTCCACTTTGTGGCTACATCTAACGCAGGAAGCTTTGGACTCAAGCCCGGTTACAATCAACAGATCTTCAGGTGTGAACACAGGTTCAAGGCAGTGATCATCCAGAGTCGACCCGGGCAGCGCCCCTCAGAACTGTGCAGCGAAGGAGTAAGTGGATCCGCCCTACCTTATGGTCCGCACTGAGATGCAGTACTTCCACATTAGGTCCCACATGCCCCCGACATGGCCGGGGTCAGAAACCTGAGGTCGGGACCAGATTCCTTCTCTGGCGGCGAGACACTGAGACGGTTTTCAGACGAGCTGGGAGCTGGTGAGTGTGCTGGAAAGCCAGCAGAGCTGACACTGCCAGCACACACCCATGCCACGCCTCTCTCGCTCTTGCTGGCTCCTCACTTGACCACAGACTATGTCACAGCCTTTTGCCTGCTCCTGAGGAAAAACGACTAATTCTGCCTCCTGGAGGTTGGGTTACTTCACTCACTGCTCCCTTCTAAGCCCCCCCTCCCTTTATTTAACCTCTTTGGTTTGTCAGCATGAACCTGGCGGGCTGTTGTCGTGTGTTATGAGCAGAGCTGAGACTGAGCCAGCATTACCAAGTAAGGCCAAGTGTCTGGTTGTCCACATGCAGCGGTAAAAATCCCTCCTTTGCTTCAGTGTTGCAACATTAGCAAGTGTTGGCATTCCAACAGCCCCCCTCCACCCCACCCACTGCATCCTAAATCATCTCTCCGGTTCAGGCCACGCGCATTGTTTGCTCTCATTGTGCTCACACCTGTAGTGTCGACTCATGCTGTTCACAAACTATAGAAGATCTGAGCTCAGCGGTGTCAAATGCACCGCTGCTGGACAAGGGTGTGTGTGTGTGCGTGTGCGTGTGCGTGTGTGTGTGTGTGTGTGTGTGTGTGCATGTGTGCGTGCGTGCGGTGGATGTGCCATCCTCAAACAAAGTGTGGGAGAAGAGACCTGCCGGCAGGCAGAGGATCGGAGACAAGACGCTGCTGACTCAGCAGAGAGGAATGTGAAATAGCTGAGTGAAGAGCGGAGACGTGGAATATGTGATGTGTGGAGAACAGAGGGATATTTGGGCTTCTGAAGGCGGGCTGCAGACGCGTAATAGGTGTCCTCCACCCAGCTGTTGTCTCTCTGTATCAAACACTCTCTGTACATCCTTTTTTCTCCCAACATGGCCTCTGCTGCACCTTTCAAAACATTTCAAACAGTCAGAGGGAAGGAAAGTGTGCGACTATGATGTGATCTTATGCAGGTACAGTTGTCAAGAACATTATATTGGCTCTCTGTCTTCTCAGTCTGCCCTTAAACACACTGACTAAAACTGCTTTGGACAACAACAGCTTCTCGCACATGCCACAAGATTGGCCATTGGGAGACAAAACCTTTAAAACAAATTTCCAGACCAATACATCTCACTATTTTAAATTTTAACAGTGTAAAACCAAGTTATCCAGCTTGCAAAATGCCAAATTTGGACTTGGACGAATTCAATGTAACAAATTGTCTGCACCAGGATTTCTGGAGGATGCATCCCTTGAAAAACGCAAAATCAATATACATGCTCAAGACACTTCAAACAGTACATTCAACCAAAACCTTCAAAGAAATCACATTCCAAATACGTTGTGATAGAGATTATGGGTTAGGGTTAGGTTTTCGCACTTGTTCTGAGATATAGGTGATACTGAAGCATCACTGGGCCTCTGATCTCAGAGCCGTAGATTAAAGGAAAGTCTTGTATGTCTGAATGGAACTTTAGCTGCGAGCAGCTGTGCAGCCTGTGGTGCTGAGAGACGGAAGGAGTAGGGTTCTGTGCTGCAGCAAAGGAAGCGGGAGCTTTATGAATGCAGAGCAGCGATGAAAAGACGCCTGATAACTCAAAGGGTTGAGGGAGGCTCAGCTGAACTTCTCGCTGCCTGTACTGACGGGAAGCCTTGACGAAATATATAAAAGTAGTCACATGTTGTTCTACGGTGAATACAGTCGTTGGTTACCAATGGCAATGATGCACAAAGGGATCTTTAATTGGTTTCAGTTCAGCGTTGCAGTTCATTTGTTGAATGGCAGATTGGTCTCTATTCATTGCTATATTAACAATTATTATCAATTTTTATCATCAGCATTCTTCTTTTCATTGTCACTAATAATGATAATTCAGAGCAATAAATGTATTCAACCCTGAAGCTATTGATGAACAGAACCTATATACTATACAGTGAACAGTTTAATGGAATGTAACTATTCCAGCTGCTCCCATTTGTCTCCCTCCAAATCATTCCCAAAATACTGAACTCGAAAAATTAGTGGAGTAGAAACGAGTTTATTTTCTTTGTAAAAGGAAAACATTCAGAAGATTTCTCTGAATTAAGTGAAATTAGCCACCAACGACTTGCTTGTATTTGTGGCTCATTAGTTATGTTTACTGTTTAATGCCTCCAGGCAACAGTTTGTTTGTGTTTGGTTCAGCTGGTGAAGCAAACATTTAATAAAGTGGTGCTCGGCCACTGTGTGACGAGCATTAAATGTGCTTCCTCAGTGGTACGGCGAAGCACAGCAAATGTCCCAAACAAACTTCAGCTGCATGTAAAGGATATGCTGACATGCAGCAGCGCAAATCCTTCCAGGGAGCATGTGACAGGTTTGCCTTTGTTATTTTAGACGCTCAAGAATAGCCAAGAATGTGCAGCCCCGATGGCCCACGTGGCCTTCCTCTGAGCAGCTGCCAAACATTTCTCTGTCTGCATGTTTGTGTGCGACCCTGACTCTCGCCCGTGAGGAGTCGGACAGAATGCGTCACGGACCTCAGGGACGATGGATGCTCCTCTGCTCCTGAGAGCTTCCAAGAGAAATTCAGAGAAATGACGAAATGACAGCAGGAGCGCAGGAAACACAGCCGAAGTAATTAGTGCGCGATCCTGACTGATCGACGGAGGAGAGCAACAGAAACCAGCGGCTGCAGGGTTTGGAATTCCAGTGGCGTT
This sequence comes from Malacoctenus gilli, assembly GCA_032164315.1. Classification (NCBI taxonomy): domain Eukaryota; kingdom Metazoa; phylum Chordata; class Actinopteri; order Blenniiformes; family Labrisomidae; genus Malacoctenus; species Malacoctenus gilli. The sequence continues at coordinate 20,517,950 of JASSRZ010000072.1, forward strand.
CAGCGGCCACGGTTGCGACGCCAAGCAGATTGGTTTAACATCAGCTTCGGACACTTCGAAGTCAATAGCAGTGAGTGGTTCGAGTCCAATTGACCGCTAAAAAATGTGCCGGTGGTTTAATTATAAATGACTGATTACACAAACTGTAATATTCAGTCCCATTGTGACCATAAACCCCCCACAACATGTGGATTCTATAGATTTTAGTTAAATAGAGCTTCAAATTGAAAAAAAAACAACAAGGGTTCAGGTTAGTTTTCAGGGAAGTTAACAAAAATGAGAATTCAAAGAACATTTGTGCAGCTCTCTTGATATATCTGAACACCTTCAGAGAATGGGATCAATGTCAAGACAGGGACTCTAGTTTTCTGGCTTTTGAGAGAAAAATAATTCAGAACCCCTCAAACACAACATCTCATGTTCACTGCTTTCAGCCTGGACTGTACTTCACATCACAGTTTGTTATACAGTGGCTTCCTCTGAGCATGAGAAAGCAAATTAAGGTCAGTCCCATTATTTGGGTGAGTTTCAGCGAAGCCTCGGGAGATTTATCGGTGATTCATCTGCATTTGTAAAGGCTTTGGTGGAGCTCCGCCGGGATCAGTCCGAGAGCGACCGAGGACCTGCTTCACACTATTAGAAAGCCGTTTGAAGTCCCAGAATTCAGAGGAGACTGCTCCCTGGAGTCCAGGACGGCTGCTGAATATTAAAGGCCGTGACTCCGTCTGTTAAATCCAGATAAAAACACTGTAATCAGCTGTATCTTTGAGGAGGAAGGGCACAACCTCTGTATTTTTACAGCCGAGCCCAAACCCATAAAGGGCCCACTTTTATGTGCAATTATTCTGTCGGGACTGAGTGGCCGAACGCGGTGGGGTCGGGTCACGCCAGCCTGAGAGGACGAGCGTGCCGAGGAAACGCAAGGCAAAGTGGAGTCAATGGGTATGAATGATGAGGGAATGGGCCAAGGATGCACGGGGACTACTGAGTGCTGATGGACTGCTGTGTTTGGACAGTTTGATGTGGGCACGCTGACCCGCATCGGCGGGGCGGGTCGCAGCTCGGGGCCAGCCGTTTTCCACCTTGCCGCTTTACCGTCTGCTCAGTGGACGGCGCAATCCAACGCCTTCCTGCTCACAACCCTTCAAGCACGACAGCCGGCTGCTGTTATTAACATGCTGGGAAATCCATTAGCGGACAACCACTGCAGGTCGATGGCTTTCTGCTGGGGTCAGTGCACGAGTTTAGCCATGATGAAAACAGGAAGATAGTGTAAACCCTCAAAAACACAGCTCTGACAAACAGTGTGAGTGCTACAAGGCGCCATTGTGGGCCCACATTTCTCCCTACATGTTGGGCTCCTGCAGTCATGCTCTGAACAGCAGCAATAAGCAACATTTGCTTTTCACGGCTTACTGACATCAGCAAGCAGGACAGAGGTGGGTCTTCCAATGCAAGAGTGACTGCTTGTGCCACGCACAAGTGCTACACGCACATCACAATACTTCTGGTGCAGGCAAGTGGTGAAATGCAATCCAGGAGTATTTCTGAATCTACCAAATTCTTGACACGTCAGCACAACATGGAGCAGGATGCACTTTGAAGGCTCTTGCAAATATTGCTAGAAAGACAAGCTTCCCCTTCACGCTCACATCACAAGAGTTTGTAAAACCTTGAAGACATGTACAGGACACGGAACAGCCTCCGCTAGATTCTTCTCAGTTCGAGTCAAAACGTCTGTTCACAATAGAAATGCAACATAATCATAAAGAGTGAGAGTTTTCTGGCATGTCTCAAGATCGATATCTTAATTCAAGGAATTACATAAAGGGATTTGATCTTTTTTCATATTTTGACGTTTCAGCGGGTCATTGTTTTTCCCGGGTCGACTGTTTACACTTCATTGTAAACATCTGCAAAGTAAAGACTCACAGAAAGATGGAAATGTGCATAAAAAAACAACTTTCTGAGAAAGAAAAGATTGATATGTAGCTCACACTGCTGGATTTGTCCGCTCTCTGTTTGGCATCCTTTGTGTGAGACAGACAGACAGACGAAGACCAGCAATATGTTTGTTGACTGTTGTTCCTGCTGCCCAAATGGAGTCCCACAACACAATGGCTTCATCCTTTGTGTACAGCCTCACTCTGCCCCCCCCCCCCCCCAAAAAAACACACAACTGTGAGCTGATTTGTGTCTGGCATTCCCCAAAATCCAGCGCTCAGCCGCGAGACTTTCTCTCGCACCCTCAAAAACAACAATTTGGCTCATTTACAAGATTAATGAAATGCGTCTGCACCAGCCAATGGCTGACTGGTATTTAAATGGAAAAGGAGCCGAGCATTAAGTCCCTACCCGCACCCGCTCCTTCCCCTGGCCCCCCTGAGAGAGGCGGCTGCGTGAGCGATAGGGCGAGGGGGGGAGGGGACGGCTGCGTTTCTGGAAGAAATATGGCCTCTAGGTGCCAGAGGGCTCATCCTCCGAGATGCTCCACTCCACTTCACGTATAACCCCTTTCGTTTTGATTACCACTTTCTGAAGCGAGCCCAGACTCCGCTCACTTCAGCCGACCCCACGGGTGTCTTTCTCATTATACTGACAAAATGAGACAAAACACAAGGCTGGGGAGAAGGGAAAAAAAGCAGCTGGAACTTGCTCTCATGCAGAGTGTGTCTCTATTTTGGCTGAATTGTCTCACACTGCAAAGGCCGTTTTAATGATGGCACTAAATAGCTTTTAACTGATGCAATGGAGCATTTGTAAGCAGACTGACGCACAGCAGAGCTTAATGTGTCTCACTTAAGTTCTTAAAGTTTTATGCCCCCTTAAACATACAAACATTTTTCAGCCTGTGTGGCTGTTTTAGACGCCTCTTTTGGGGTGCTTGTGGGGGACATCTGGTTATGTTACTCTCTGACATCATTTGAAACTCCTCATGGTCATTTATGATCCAAGTCAGGCTACAGTGTCTTGTTCAAGGAGGCTTCCATACACTGACGTGGGGAGACGGGGCCACCAGCTACCAACCTTTTGGACAGGATATTGGACTGCATGTTGGACAGATGCAGACAATCCTTCCGCAGCATCCTGGCCACACGCTGTCATGTTATTGCAGGAAAAAACTAGCTCCACAAGGAGTTAAGACCTCTCCACACCTCTTGTGTCACTTCCTACTCATTACAATAGTTTTGACAAGACAATGCAAATGCAGCAAAATGCTGTGGATCACTCAGCATCAAAACGCAGTGTTTTGTGTGTTCAGAAACTGTTTTTTCTCCACACAAATAATCAGTGGATTGACCTTCTTCAGTGAACCTCTGCTTGCTGGATGTTCCTCTTTCTCACAGCATTGTGAAGCCGAGCAAGCAGCTGT
>JASSRZ010000072.1:20521422-20534021 GCA_032164315.1 Malacoctenus gilli
TTGACCTTCTTCAGTGAACCTCTGCTTGCTGGATGTTCCTCTTTCTCACAGCATTGTGAAGCCGAGCAAGCAGCTGTGTGCAGATAAAGCTGTGAGCTCCATTCACACCAACATAGAAGCAACTTTCAAAGTAATGAGAAGTCCTTGATTTGGATGCTCAGACTGAACTTCAGGATATCTCAGTGCCTAATTGGCTGCTGCCGTCTGATTGGCTATTCAGACAGTGGTGCAAACGAGTACTTGAAAAAGTTTCCCAAAGATCAGGACTGCTGAGGGTTTCCTGTCGACTTAAAATCAACATACAGTTCATTTCCAGGCTCCTTTCAGCTCATGATTGTGCATTTAGCAGCCACTCTGTTGTACCTATGGAAACGCCAGTCATTCGGGCAGTGGTGTGACAGCCCCCCCCCCCCCCTTGCTGCCGGAACGACAACCGCGTGAGCCCATACGCACAATAGACTCAACACGCTGTCTGAGCTTGTTGGGTGCTCAGCACAACAATAGCAGCTCCATTCAGAGGAATTGACCTTGCTGACACGTGGGGGGCCTTTGTCCCTATTTCAGCCCAAAACAGAGAGATCAAGCAGAGTGCAGGGGGGCCGGTACATAGAAGCTGTCTGTCACTCATGACACATCCAGGCATGACAATATAAATTATGCTTTCAAGGCGAAGGGAAAGTTTGCATTGGATAAATACCGACAGTCTCCGCATGGAATGAAATTAATCAGATAACCATCCTTTCTTGAGTCATGCGGCTTCTTGAGAACAAGACTAATTTTGAATTTTTCAAAGTCAACAAAATATGAAGTAGCAGCTTACCTTCTGTAGAAGCCATGCAGAGGCTGGAGACAGAGGAACTGCCAGTAATCCAAACAAAAAGCTTTGAACTTCAACATTTTGTCAGCCGCTTAAAAATGCCTTAGATTCCAAATGTCATTCTGTTCGGGTCCATTAAATTATTGAGACGGGCACTCGTTGCAAATATTGGCTCACATTTACAAGAACAAAGCCAATCCTGCACAGTTCACACTGCAGCGCCTGACAGCCCCCACGCTGCGGTCCCATCCGAGCATCTGCCAGTGTGTTTGTGGGCCACATGGAGGGGGCTGAACCTGCATCCCCCTGCTGCTGCTGCTGCTGCTGCTGCTGGGTTTGTTGATGCTGCCCTGCTGCACATGCGTCTACTCCGACCGTCCTTGATAGAAACGTCAGCCCTGTGGACAGTCCTGCTGCCGTGAGACAACACGAGGCACGCTCCTATCGCCTGGTCCTCCTGTCCCAGGTCCCCACCAATCAGTCAGAAGCAAAGGAGGTTCCCATCTCCCTCGCCGGCGCTCATCAGAGCAGAGTTACAGCTGCTCTCATTGTCTCAGCAGCCACTCTGACAGGGTCCGACTCAGCTGCACTCGGCTGGGGCCAACAAAGCACACAAAGGCCTCCCTCGGTGGCCGTATCAATTAGGCTTTATCAGATGCTGCGCAGCCTCCGCCAGGCCGGCCTGCTCCCAGAGCAGCTAATCAGCAGCAGCACATGGCGCGCAAGAGGGTGCCGAGCCAGCGCCCAGGATGACAGACCTCACACGCACACACGCGTTTGCTCATGATGGCTTTCACTTAATTAACCAGTGCACTTATGCTGAAAAGAATACTGAATGTTTTATGGGGGTAATTGAGGGTTATACATGAACAGGTCAAACGATGTGAACATAAATATGGTAGAAAAATGCTTTTTGGATCGAAGGATTTTGGGGCCTTTTGAAAGAAATTATGCATTGTCTTCAGAAAAAGACACAAAAGTATATGATTGTTCAAATGTGGTATTACAACAAATGCTCCACCCATTTGTAGATTGTTTTCAGTTTATTTAAAATGAGCTTCGTTCTATAAAAGACAGAAGGATCATCGTAATGTTGAATGGTGCAATACTTCAAAACATGCATCCTAAAAAGTAATTAACCATACATGTTGAAAGGGAAACTATGCGCAACAAATTCAAATCATGTGATAAGAAACATGTTTACCTGAGTCAATTTCAAGTTTCCTTTTTGTTTGCAACATAAATGAATGAGAACTGACTCGGGACAGATGACTGGACGGGGACACAATGGTGTCGGATTGGCATCGAGAACCGTGGAAAATCACAGGTATTGGTACCGACTACTGAAATTCTGATATGGTGACAATGCGAGTGCAAAGCAGCAAAAACGTGATTGTAGAGCAAATCGAACACGACAAACGGCAAAAAACATATCGCATCTGATTCTACTCTCACCACATGCCAGCGAAAGACTGTGAGCGCTTTATATATGGAAACCTTTTTTTTAAATTACAGAATTCAATAAAAACATGTTCTGTTCACATCAATTTGACAAAGATGTCAGAAATAATGATGCATGAAGCGAACGTGACGAGTACAGATGCATGAAGTGAATTATTGATGGATGTCGAAGCTCAGGTCATCAATAGTGCATGATGACATATGCTGCGAATCAAGGATGAAAACTGTAACCTACAACGAGTCCTGCTGTTTTAACACAACTCGCCTTTGTATCTACTGGGAATAAAAGTGAACTCAGGATACTGGGAAACGGCATTCCCAGCAGTCCTGGTGCTGGCCAGACTCGGACAGACAAAGGTCCTGAATTGACATGGGTGCCTTTTGCTTGGATGATCCTTTGCACTGTTACAGCATTGAGCCTCTTTCCCATTGGCTCACAAAGCTGCGGAGCAGGTCGGATGGAGCGGGGTGTCGGTGGTGGGGGTGGGGGTGGATGGGGGGGGAGTCAGGGAGGGTGAAGGTGGGGGATGGGCATGGAACAGTAGGCTAATTATTCAGGCGGGCGCAACGCTTTGAAGTGAGAACAGACAGCATTTTGTAAAAGGCTGTGAGTCATGAAAACAAGCAGTGAGGAGAAGTTTACAGGGCTGAGCGCTGCTCAAAGGGATGATGTTGCACGCTGCAACCCGGCGCGTCCCTCGCTGCTCTCCCCCTCTGATCTTTGATTTGCGAAAGAACATCACAGTCCAGCCAAATGCTGGTGGACACACTCACTCTCATAAACATACAAAAGCAAAATGAAAACAGGGCAGATTGTTCAGCTTGTTCTGGGTGAGAAGTTGTTTTTCTTTGGCATGGCAGTTACTCTTTGACTTCATGAGACCATGTGAAGCACCTGGAAGTCTACCTGCTGGTGGTGAAACATCACACATGAAGACGCCAGAGCATCCTTGTGCCTCGAGGCCAGGGTCACCCAGTTTGCATCTTAGGAGAACAGTGTCTGAGAAGAAGTGTTCCTCTGTATGCTGCACCAATTTCACACTTATTTTGAGGAGCAGAGCGGCCACTTCATCTTAATCCCAAGTGCATTTGCCCTAATCCTACTGAGAGACAAGTTGAGGATGATCATTCCCTGACTTCCTGGTTACCAAACTCACTGATTGAACAACCTGAATCTGTAAGCTGTGGAAGCGCTTCAGGACCAGTCCTGTTTGCAGTGCACACAGCAGACTTTGAAGACTTCCCAGCATGCCATGTGCTGATATGACACAGCAATTGTACCACGTACCATCAGTGGTCAGGTGCTGGGACAACAAGACATTGTGGTTGCCTTCAGAGACTGGTGCAGTTGGTGTTCTCTGCACCTCAATAAAGCCAAAGGTAAAGACATGGAGGTGGATTTCAGAACAAAGCCACCCTGTCAATCTCTCTACAGGGAGAGGACACCTGGGTGTCCTCAGCTGGACTGGTCCCAACAGACAGACTCCCTGAACAAGGAGGAGCAGAGGCACCTGCTCTCTGGGAGGACGCTGAGGTCCTCTGATGTTTGCGGTGAACTTTGACACATGAAGTCAGACCGCAGTGCCTTTTTCAGGCAACCGTGTGTTGTGGCTGCTGAACAAAAAGCAGGAAATAGCTGGACGTGTTGGTGGAAACAGACACTTTTCTGCTATACTGGATGATCGGAGACGACCCCTCCATAGCCTTTTGCTTAGAAAGGGAAGCAGTTGCAGCTGATGATGCATCTATCTGCCCCCATCAGCTGGGATGAGCTTCAGGCCCCGTTGTCCCCCTCACTTTGATGCAGCTGATATAGAGACAGATGAAGGGAGAAACTACATCTGCTAAACATGTTCTCACTCATGGAGTGGCTCGTTTGACAGATCGAACTGTCACATTGTAAACTCATTGTCCGCCATTCTCATCTGACTTTACACAGCAGTCAATGACATCGTAGTAAATGTAATTTCCTTACATTCATCCAGTGCCACACGAGGACAGCTTGATGACTGGGCCACACATGTTCTCTGGCCTTATTAAGGAGCCGTATAAACACTTTCCTTTGTGCCTCTGACAGTGTGAGGGGGAGGAGGGCACCCCACTCGCAAAGGGGTGGGGGCACATTATCGAGCAGCCGGCGCAGGCGAACAGGAGGCCATCTATCATGTGGTTCTCTGCAGCCTGAGCTCTGTGAGCAGGCAGAGTGAGATGTGGCCCGATCACCTCTTTAACTGAGGAAGACAAAGCAGATCCTGGGTCACGGCTCATAATTGCAACAACCTCTTTTCTCGTAGTTCAAGCACCGTCTCCAACACTTCAAGAGTTCCGATTTTCAAGACGTCATGATAGTTCCATAATTTCCTTCCTGACAGATCAGAGAAGGAAAAGTCTGGGAGGTGTCAAACGTGTTCAGTCGATAAAAGCTGTGGACTGAAGGGCGGTAAGGGCATCACCAGACCTCAAGGTGGGTTAACTTGGTGGGAAAAAAGGGAGAGAGCCCCCCGGTATAGGCAGAATCCCTTTCGGAAGTAATTCATTATTTTTTTCAATAAATTTTTCTTTTCAGCAATCACTTAATACAATTCAGGATGATCGTGTTACTGACCTATTATTAGTTCACATCACCAGGCGGGTTGCTTTTCAGGGAGGTGTGTCTTTTAGGCATTATTCAACTGTCCAAATCTCCTGAGGGATCGTCCCTTAAGTCATTGTTCTTGGCCTCAATTCTGTTGTCGGGTCTCATCAATTGCACATCAATTAAAAGAGTTTATACTGACGATTCTCACAATTTTTTGAATGGATGTGTACGGCTGCACATCAGGCAGACTGACATCTTTTAGCAGCCCTTTCCTACCAGTTGTAAAGGATGAGAAGAGGGATCTGCCTCATCAGCTACACTCGGCTCTTCCTGCACCCAGCTGTGGACAGCAGCGAAATGAGATGGAGGGAAGCATTATGGTAATAACTGCAGAATCCATTTGGCACCTGGGGAAGGACAAGCCCTTCATTCCAGCTGAGCTTTGCTTTAATTTGCAGGCATTCATCAGCTTGTGTGTGCAGAAATCAACACAATCTATGGAACCGCCACAGCAGCCGATACAACATGACCTCCTGGACTTCCGGGAATAGGAACCGGCCCCATCGTTCTGCCATGACTGTGCAGACTCCCACGACACAGTTATGGTCCATTCAGTGACACCTCACTGTGGGGACGTGGCGTTCAGCAGAGTATTGGTCAATACTCACGCTGGGGTTTCTCCACACCGGTTCATTGTTATCAATGGAGGCTGCAGAATATCGCACTTTAATTGCCATCACAAGCTGAACACATGAAAAGCATTGGTCTGTCAGCTCCACACTGATCCATGTCGTAGACAACGTTAGGTAGGCTGATAGGCTAAGCTGGGATGCAGTTGGGCAGGACAAGCAATAAGCAAAGGTTGCAAGATGTTTGACAGACAAGTTGCTGAATCTGTATTTGGTCCTCCATTGTGTGGCTTAGCTTAGCATTGAGCTTACATAGAAATTAACTGAGCATGTGGCTCAGTTTGAATGGAGTTTGAATGTTGATCAGAGCACACACACACCCCTCGAGAGGACAGTTACACATGGTGAGCAGCAACAATCAACTTTTGATGTTGTTCTGTTTGCAGAGGCACATATCACTCATCCTAAATCCCCTGAAAATCTGCTTATCTCTTGTAAAAAGGCGCATCACATTGTAGATTTGCTGGCGGCTGAACCAAAATCAGTTAATCTCAATTATCAACTGTGCCAGGGTCAAGGGATTTGTGGTTCGATGGCACAACCACAACTTTAAAGGACAAAACTGGAGTGGGACGAGGAGAGTCCAAAGTGCCAGAGACACGGTGGGAACAGAAAGCAACATTTTTGTTACTATTTCCAATGCCAGCATGTCGAGTTGATAGTTTGAACCTTGCTAATAAGAGCTCGGGCAATACTCAGAATAAATCACCTTGGAGAGGTTGTTGGCACTGAAACGGGGTTAACTGTAGAAGGACAGAGGGGTATCTTGGACTGTTTTCTCATTAGACTGCATGGCAGGGCAGTGGTCTGCCACTTTGCTCACAGCAGGAGGGGCCTGAGTTCACATCATCGCTTGTAGTCAGTTCCTCTGCCTTCTCTTTAGCCCATCAGACAAACAACCTGCATCTTAAAGTCATGCAGTGGCATTGGAGCACTATTTGGACTTGTATTCTTTCCACTCCAGCAGCAGCTGATTATTGGAAAAATACAGTGGTTTGTTTTTCTTGGAGAAGAGCAGCAGAGGACACAAGGCTCCGCCACACTGTTTTGCTGATTCACTTGGCAGAACAGATCCCACTGTCTTGTTTACCCTCATGGAAATTTAGCAGTTCACCATATGACCTACATTTTCCTGTCATATTCAGGTCTGATTAAGGTAGTGAAAGGCGACGTCAACGAACCTCCCGAGAGTTATGTGTTGGGACAATAAAACGAGTCCGGCGCCTTGCTGCCAGACCGAGTGGCAGTGGGACTGTGGAGCGCCAGCGAGAAGCATCAGTGTCATTATTGGAGCACAGCCCCTCAAACCCTGATCGGCTCCCCCCAGAGGTCACTGGGGGCCTCGGAGCCCCCCACAGCACGTGGCGTTCACTGTCACATAAAGGTTTTGTTCCCTGCTGCGCCAGGGTATCAGTACCCTGCTAAGGCCGCTCCACGGCCCCCTTTCTATGAACAGAATTTGTTTCTTAAAGTTAAAAACACATATTAATGACACACACTGGTGAAGTGCGAAATAGTTTGCAGTATTGGCCATGTTGGTTGGTTGACAGGAAGAAGCTTTCAGTGAGGAGCCGGGAGGAGAGGAGAGGCGGATGCTACTCGCAGGAACTTGCACCGGGTAGTAGTAATCCACGGATGTACCGTTGTGTATAAATTCTAGTATCGTTGGAACCGTTATAATTTGGCACCATGGTTTACCGCGGGTACTGTGGGTACCGTGCAACTCTAGTTGGGAATGAGCAGTAAATGGCCATTGGCGGCATTATCATCACCTCTGCATTCTGAGCTCAGGAAACCAATAAAGATCGCCCACAGCGTCCCCGCTGGCCTCTAATAGCTCCCGCGAGCCCGCCGCCACCCAGGGGAGCACTACCCGTGTAATTGCAGCTATTGTGGGGCCAAGAGGCGCCAGCTGAGGTCTCAGTGAGGAGGTGAGGAGGTGCATTACGATTTAACGTTGCTCATACGAGGCACTGATTGATGGCTGTCTGTCAAAGCCTCAGCAGTGACTCACGCCGCTCGTCTTTCTCTTTAAGCTCCGTCTGACTGAAGGCTGAAGCCCACGACAAAGCTCCGGCTGACTCTGCAAACAGCTCTCTGTTTATCATGGTCGCTCCAAAATCCTCTCTCAAAGAGCAAGTACTGATACTGTCTCACAGGTGGAGAGATCCAAACTTGATGCACTTGGTTTGATCTCATCTGGGTTTCCTGACAGCTTGTGCACTCAGGCAGAGCTGAGAGCTACTTGCATTTGTTAAAGGCAAAACAGTTGATCTCATCTATGCTACAATGGTTTGTGTTCAAACTCGAGGCCTCCAGGAGGTTTGGAAATGGAATGGAAATAAGTTCTTAATGATGTTGGTTGAAAAATGTTTGTGTTTGTTTCAGTTCCCAACAAAATAGCCTTTATTTATTTGAACACATTAAAAAATGGATGATATATCAAAGTAGCAGGTAAAGTAAAGAGGGGGGCTCCTGCTTGACTACAAATGCAGACATATGGAAACGGAGCGGTGAGACTGTGAGATGAAGTGCTTTGTTTAAACTTATCGGCTGTGGGCCTGGACGCTTTCGTGAGGACGGGCACTGAGAGCCCCATCGTCCCGGCCAGCCTGCTGCTCAGCCGTGTGCAGCTGCAGCCTCGGTGAAGCTTGAGAGCTGTGCTCCCTCTAGTGGATTCCTTCCTCCTGACCAACCCCAGTTCCCAAACACAGGCAGGGCCTGACTGTCAGTGGCTGTCTGTGTTCAACACAGGGAGCCTCGGGACTGCTGACACTGCACGCTGAAGCAGCGGATACACCGGGAGCACTGCAGTCCAGACTGGTGTGCTGTTTTCATGAGCCTGATTAAAAACAAATAAAAAACCTTTGAGATAAGATGGAGCAATAATGGAACTCAATATACTTCCTTCATTCTACTGTGAGATTTTCAGAATGATTTTTTTTGTCAGGATTAATAAACTACAAAGAACGCTCGACTCGGGCAAGAATGTATTGGCAGAAAAAGGCTGCAACTCCACCCAACCACAACCAAAAAAGATGGGTATTGTCCTCTAACCAGCACTGATGTCTCAGTGAAATATCAAAAGGATCAGCAAAGTGTCGCAGTCTGGAGAGTGTCTCCAGGTATGCTCCAGTCATTTTCAAAGAAACGTCCTCAGCGAGCTCGTGAATTGTAAGAGTACTTCACACACAATATGAGAAAATCTCAACAACAAACTGAGGAGTCCATGTAACCGTTTACTGCCTCAAGTATTCTTCTACTGGAAGCAGAAAATTATTAGAGAACCTGACAACTTTTGACCAAGTCAGCTCATCTGACGTGTTTTCATCGTTGACAGCTCACTGTTTAAAATATTTTACTGCGACATCACTGAAAAATTAGTGGAGAAGAAACAACGAATTGAGTAAAAGGCGAACTGCAGGAAAAGAGGACTCGTCAGTGGAGTAACTCAGTATTTTACCATATAGCCACATTGAATAAGTTCCTTGCACTGTACATGACGCATCAGGCTGGTAGAGCTGCTCGATCGGAGGATCCTTGTACATGCTGGGCGGAGGTTTCATCTCGGAGCGTGACGAGCGACCGAGAATGAATTAGCGAAGGGTGTTCTCAGCAGAGACCCGGTGACCTTCTGGCCCACTCCACCATGTCGGCACCGCCTCTGGCAGGTCTGACGGCAGCTTTGAAGTATGGCAGAGCGGCGAGCGTGTCAGGCGAGGCCACAAACCAGATGAAAGGTGCGGCGAAATGTCAGCGGAGTCGCACTGTTCAGCCCGTCATCGCTCAGCAGCCGCACTGTATCTGGTGAGCCTTTAAAGAGGGGGGCTTGGAAGGTGTACAAGGCAAGTAATTAGTCTATCTTTATTACTGGGAGGCCCGTGCTGAGGGGGGCCATACTTCTGGAAGATGGATTCCTCGAAAGGAGAGTACATCATCAAACTTAAGCAGGTTAAAAGGCAGCGGGGGATCATCTATCTCCATGATGCTACTGTATCATCAATCATGTGTCTGAGGATAATCACGACTGGGCCACATGATCTTTCCAGGCTTTCAAAATTACATCTAATACAAGTGTCAGCAGTGTGTGTTCAAAGTCTTGGAGGAGCCATCGCTTATTAACACTGTGCTTTTAAGGAAGACCTTTTACCAAGCTGTGAGCTGAACACAGTTAAAAGCTTCCCCTCCTATGTCTGCTCTCATATTCTGTTCCTTTCATTGTGAATGTGTCAAACATCGTGAATGTGTCAACAGCCTGATTTTACCAGCCTCATCCCCAAACATCTCAACGTTGACAGTCCTCAGCTCACTGACACATGGGTTCAATAAGGCTAATGTTGGAGCCATCAGTGTGTAACCTCAGTGTGGGAGCGATTGCAGTCAGATAGGAACCAAGTGTCTTGTGTGTGACACAGGCTTGTTAAGAAACCTGTTTGTGCAAGAGTTTTTTTTGTTCTGCCACTTTTATAGAGTTGTCAGCAACTTGTTGTACATCTATAACACCTGGTTTGTATCAGCTTAGAGGTCAGTGGACTACGATCTATCAAGGGAAAATGACTGAGAAACATCAAGCCACTTCAACTGCAGGCATGCACGAGAAAAGGCGCAGGCATCCCTGGTGTAGGTCAGAGGACAGAGGGCGGACACTGTTGTTCTGACCAATCAGAAGCAGCCCTTAACATCTTTGCAAGACTCAACAGCGTTCACATATCGCAAGCTGACACAATGTTGCTCAGCCCCTCAGTAACTGTGGTTTTTCTTTAGCAGCATGTGAAATCAAGCTACATGGTCTTTCTTTGAAGTTGCAGACAGTTGGCACAGCTTGACCGACGTGTGCCGACACCATAACGAGACCAAAGATCATGTGTTCAGCAACAGGCAGTGTTTCATTTCGAGTTACGTTCACGTCACACGAGGACAAAGGTGGGGCCAGGCCCGGGGGTCCTTGCCGTTCCACTGACGTGCGTTTGAGAGCCAAAGCGTTCACAAACCTGCTTTCAGCACCACATAAAACACATTATCTGTGGAGGCTGCGATCAGTGTTTTTCTTTGGCCGCGCGGCGTGACAATGCAACATGATTCAAGTTGTCACGGGAGTGGGCCGGCCGTATAAACAGCCCCGTCCATCAAAGCGTGCCAATGCTAATCCAGCCAATAAATAAGTGCTCCGGCCAGACTTGCTGTGCCAGCAAATCTGCACACAGCCGTGCTGACGGGACACACGGCGGACAGGTATCCAGCGCATACGTGGCGCACGGCCGGGCGCTCCGCTTGAATTCTCCTCCGAGCAGATTTATGGGGGAGTGTGGCAGCTTTGATCTGCGATACTGCGATCCGTGCTCTGCTGCGCTGCCATGAAAGAGACTTTACAATTAGATCAATTCAGCACAAACAGTAGTGGCAAGAGAGCAAATTAGAAATAAAAAGATAGAGCCGGGTCTATTTATGGCTCCCCACTCTGGATGACAATGCTTATACGAGGTTACTCCTAATTAGCTGGAGTGTCTCGAGGTTTATGTACCATCTGACAAATTCCAGCTGTAATTAATACAGCCTGCTAAAACCAGCCGAGCCCCCTCCCCTCCCCGCTCGCCATGTGCTGCAGCGCTCTGATATCAGCATGGCCAAAAACTGCAACGGAGCTGCATATTAAACACAGGCAGAACCCCGCTGCAAGGCGCTCACTCTTTCTGAAAGCTTCACTTCTGCTTGAGCTGCACTGAAACAACAGTGGGGACGAGGACCTGGAGAGCGGCAGCTGTTTCAGGTTGTGTTCGTATTTGATGTGTGTCGTTACACTTGCTTTCATGAACAAAGCTCAAGTGCAACAACTGCAAGAAGACCAAACTGAGGAGGAACTGCTGCTTGTTCCAATTTTGTCCTCTAAAGCGGGAACGTCACATTACATGCAGAAATGAAGTCAAACTGTCATATTTTTCCAATTTTATCAGTCAGCTTACATACTGAATGTTTCGTGGGCATTACGGCAGTGAATTACACAGCTATGCAGTAATCAGACTGTATTCATTGTGAACACTTTACAGGAGTATACAGAGTAGTCTTGGCACTGCCACGTCCTCTGTTTGAAAGTGAAGGCACACATTAAGTGAAGTGTCACTGTTTAACATGGAGGTCTGAGCCATTCATTCGTGATGGGCGTGCAGGCAGACATCTCTGGCTAGACCTTCCTCTGCGATATCGGGACAGAGAGAGCACAGCTGATGCCCTGAGGTCATGTAGTCACAGTGGTAGTCGTAGTATAAGTATTAGTACTGGTAGTCATAGTAGAAAGCTCTGCAGGAAAAACTCTGACTAAGAGTTCCTTCCAACAGTCCAAGTTCAGTCAATCAATTTGAAGCTTAGCAGGGTGGCGCTCGCTACTTTATTTCATATCACTGTTGGGAAGATTGATTTATGTGGCCTCAGCAGGCTCCCATACAGGCACTACAGTGAGCACAAGACACCATGATGAATGAGAGCCCCCGTATGAACGGCATCACCACCATTCACCAGCTGACAGCGTGGCTCCTCATTCATCAGAGGGCCGTTTGAGTGTAATTGTTCACTTGGTCTCCAAAGCAATCTCACCAAATGCTAATAGCCTCACTGCTTTTGTATGGAAATGTGCCACCATATTATCACTGTGTGACTCTGATGGCTTTCAAAGATCAACTGGGTCTTAAATAGCAGTTCAAGGGAACAAAGCGACTGAAAGTCGAGAACATCCTTTTACAATTGGTCATTTACCTGCGCTAACGGGCCGAATGCTGCATTTCTATACTGTGTAAATGAGTGGTGCTTGGAGCTTGCAATTGCAATTCATTACAATTTAATTGCAATAATAATCATAGTAATAATAATAATACATCTCCTGCTTCATATATGAAGCGGTAATTGTATTTATTTTCAACGTAAGAAAAAAGTTTCAACCCACACAAAGCTGTTTCAGTGAAAACACTACAGACAAAGACAAACACAAAAAAAAATCTGAAGTTGTTGATGGGTTTGGGGGATGTGTGTTGCCCAAGCAAGCTGTGTCTACAGCTGCAGCCAA
>JASSRZ010000072.1:20534121-20569431 GCA_032164315.1 Malacoctenus gilli
AAAAAAAAATCTGAAGTTGTTGATGGGTTTGGGGGATGTGTGTTGCCCAAGCAAGCTGTGTCTACAGCTGCAGCCAAACCGTGATGGACTTTCACACATCCTCATAAAGACACAATGGAAAGTGTCTTTGGCCTGATCCGCTCTGGGACCGTTATAAAAAAAAAAGCATTGCTTTTCTGCTCCCTCTGTTGCCACTGCGGCAGAGGACACAGCCTGCCGCCCCATATTTTCTCCAGTGTGTCCAAGCCCAGTCATTCTATGGACATCCACAGGTTCACCAGGAGAGAGGAGAGAATCCCCAATCTGATTTCCACACTTGCGTGTCTCACTACAGATGGGATTAGTTCTGGAATCGTTCTGTCGAGCGAGTGCAGAATGGATGAGCAGCTGATTACAGACTTTAGGAGCTGCTGTAATTCTCTAAAAACCTCTTTTTCTTTGAAAATCTGTGAGAACAAATCGCTCTAAAAACGAGGCTTGAACTGTTTCTGGCAACAATGTGTTGTAAAAGGTTACATGTTCAACCACATTGTTAGTTTTGTTGGATCCTTTCGAAAACTCGAACTCATCACAAAATTCCTGCGCAGTCGAGTGTGTCCTCCATTATCGGATTTGACTCAATCTACGAGATAAAGCGAAACATCAAAGATCATTGGTTTGCTTGAATCGGTGGGCTCACACGGTAGAACGAGGAACACAAATATAAAAGAAATCACTCTCATTGCGGGAAGAAAGTCTTTGTGACTGCACAGCAAATCAAAAACTACTTTCTACAATATAAGCCAAACTAATTTACTTATCAGCGGACCAAAAAGGTATTTCTTCATCGAGAAAGACTTTGAATGGCTTGAGAAAAGAAACCCCAGCAGACACAGAGCAATAAAGACTTTGGTTCAGTTGAAAGGACAAAAAGTAAATGACAACGTCAGGGAGTGAGTTTCTGTGAGCCCACAGAACAAATATTTAGAACAATCCAAATAATGGCAAGAAATTGATTTCCATTAAGGTTTGGTCGCTCACAATCACCGATGACTCAATTTTCATTGCAGCGCAACGCATCAGAATTGGAGCATTGCAGCATTGGAGATGCGTTTCAGGGATGTCGTTGGTTGCAGGTTCTAAGTATTGCTGCTCAGGATATTGAGCCCAACAGCTGAGCATCAACAGTGAAATATCCTGTCACCTGGGGTCGATCCCCATAAACGATCCATGCTACATGTAAACATGTACATGATGGTACCATGCAGACTCCTGAAAACCCCTGAAAGTAAATCGTGCTCAAGAAGTTTCCAAAAAATCATGTTGCCATGGTAACAAAGGACCTCAAGGAGGCTGTGGAGGAGCCGTCTGCTTCTGTCTTTACACATTCCGGCTCGTTCCAACTGCAGAATTATATCGAAAGTCTGATGTTTGCATTGCGTGGTAAAGTGCAGGGAGCAGGACGTCCCTTCTCAGAACAGAGCCATCAGTTTCTCCGACTGTAACTACAGAGGAAACAGAAAGCTGCGAGACAGCATGTAACCCGGCAACGAGGCAGGAGTCAGGAAGACAACAGCTCGGGCTTTCTGTGCGTCTCTGCTTTCTGAGGAAATCCAGCCTTGGGACCTGGAACCGATGAGCGACCTTGAGCTCGGTTGCAAGACTTAGTCAGCTGTCACAATCAATCCCCTCCGTGCCCCCGGTCCTGAGCAGGCCCTGGACTTTGGCCGGACCAATTGGGGGGGGGGGGGGGTTGTGATGTCAGCTGGGGCGGCAAGCCCAGGGTGGAACAGATGGAGGCTCCCTCCCATCTTATGCAATCCAGCACTGGCCAAGCAGAAAATATGACTCTGATGTGACTCCCCGGATGTCGGAGGAAATAAAGGAGCCTAATGAATGTACTGAGACTGAGAGATGAGCTTTGGAAGCAGGCGGGCAGAGAGATTGGCACGAGGTCAACACCGCCCCACCCACAACAGCCCCAAAGCGCCCAGCCGGCCGACTGTTACTGCCACTGAGCCCAAGTCAGCTGCGCCGCACAGTCACTTCACATGACTTGCAGAACGCAAGCCTTCTGCTGAAACAGGGCTCCTCAGCAGAACCGCAATGCGCTCCTCATCACCACCACTGGGCCAGATTGTAGCTCGGCATTCTGAGCAGAAGGATTTTATTGGATTTCTCCTAATGAAGTTCTGTCTGCGACGTTTGGGTAAAAGAGTACATTATATTTCATGACCTCGGGTCACCACTGGCTAACGTCTGAACTTCAGGAAACACGTCTCAAGTTCTACACTGTAAAATCTGATAATTTGTAACATGAAAAACACAATTCGTCAGTATTCAGCCAGTTCAAAGTCACGATGGAAGGAATCTCTCAGTTGGAACTTATTTCACATTTGCTATACGGTTTCATGCTCTATTAGAAAGTAAAAGGGAGTTTCCTCAAAGAATTCACACTTGAATTCTTTTTGCTGTCGTTTCCCACAGTTTTTCATCTCTGTTTTTTACAGACTGTGGCTCCAAAAACAGTATTTAAACAAGTTTGCCACCTTAAACCCAAAGTGTAATACTGCTCCACCCGCTCCACCAACTGAGCCACGGTCGCCAAGGAAACATTGTGAAGCTCTGCATTTCAGTCCTCACAATGTAGGTCAGACTTTACTTACATATTAAAATGTGTCCAAATGCACAGTTTTCTGGTGTTTATTACATTATATTGTGGATTCATTAAAAAATGTATTAATTATTTTTCCCCAAAAATTGGAACTTCTTTTTTTAACGGAGTACAGCAAGTGTGACGAGTGTCAATGGCTGAATAATTGTGGCTTCCATTCGTTCTTTGTGCAAATCCCACATTAATATTGATCTCCTTATAAATATTGGCACAGGCAGCGCAGAAGAAGCATTCATTTTAGTAGAACAGAGGTAAAATATTCCACAGATGCACACAGTCACACATGCTGTCGCTGGCATGGAAACGCGACTGTCCGCGTTCGCAGAAAGTTGCCTCTGCAAATGTAATCTGTGGCCTGTCAGAGGCTCCAAATGGACCAAAAGCAGCCCGATTAGAGGGGCTGAGAGGACAGCATGCACTGATGAAAGGTAAGGAAGAGCGCCATCACTCTCGGAAGTGTGTGGAAGGGGGAAGGAGAGGAGAGATAGGGGGTTGTCAACCTTCTTAAAGCCTCTTTCTAAAAATAGCTCAGCGGTTGTGACATCATCAGCACTACGCAAATCGAGCCCACCTTCACTTCTGTTGGTGCGGCGAAAAAAGTGGCTGTTTTGGGACACTACCATGCATACAAACACACACACGCACACACATGCGCACACACACACACACAGAGTTAGGAAACCTCAAGTGAAGCACCACCATGTTTTCCAGTGGTTTTTTTCCTTGCCTCCAAAGTCTTGGCATCCAGACACTTCTCCCACCTCAAACTGCAAGTCAGCAGAGTGAAACATACACACGAGTACTCACGAGTGATGGTGGCGTCTGTGCGTCATGGCCAAGCTCAGGTCCTCTGTGTCCGGCCTGTGGGTGGGGGGGGGGGGGGGGCAGGAGAGCAAAGAGTTAAGATCCTGTTCAACAACTGAATTCTAGCCCAGTCTCACATCCTCTCTCTCTCTGTCTCTCTCTCTCTCTCTCTCTCTCTCTCTCTCTCTCTCTATGACACACATAGTCTTTTAAGCTTTGCTCTCAGTAGGGCGGCTGGGTCACGTCCCATGATCTGATGATGTAACTGGCGCCACACATCTCATTAGCAGCAACTCTCTGCTGCGTTTAACCTGCTAAAGCTATGTGCATATGTGCATAAGCAACCGCTGTGTATCCATTAAGTCTTCACTAATCCCTCCTTTACGGTCGATATCTATTATAGCTGGGAGGTTCTACTGTGTTGTGCCTCATTTGGGTACAAAGTGTTTATTCCCTTGCCGTTCTTGTCACCAGGTCTGTACGCCAATAGGAACGCAAATGTGGCAGTTTTGCATACATCTGTTGTGTGCAACATCATTACTATCAACAGCTCCAACAGTAAGTAATTAAAGTCAACAATGTTGTCACGTCTGCACCATGTGTACACAGTGCGGGTGCTGATGAAGCCAGGATTATCTCGTTGCACTCTACAAAGGATCTACAGTGATGGGGATGTGGTAGTGGGGGTTGGGGGGGGCGGTTGGTCTGCCGGTCTCTATGGAAACCGCTGGCTGTGTAGAGAGGCAGGCCCACAGTGGCAATGCAGGGAGGAAGACAAATCCTTTGGATCTGCAGCATGGAATGACTGGGCAGGTCAGGCCTTCATCACATGCTGCTGCAGACACCAGTGGGTTGCTCGCCTTCGCTGCCCGCACTGGCACAGCTGCATCACGATGCAACCCTCATTACTGCTGGCCGGGCGAACACTTGTTTGTAAGGTGGAAAAAAGCTCTTCACCAGGTGCTTGTGCTTGAACTAAACAGTCAAAGGGACAAAGATGTCCAGACGCCAGACCTATCCTGAGTCATGTCAAAGCAGGACTGGAGAGTGACCACATTCACGCTGCATTGAGGACCAACTGCCTCGTGTATGAAGCAAGTAGGACATGACAAAGCTCCAACGCTTTCAAGCAGCTGCTGTGCTTCAGCAGTTTGACCAGAGTGAACTACACAAAATATACAGAGTAAAGTGAGGAGCTTCACTTAAACCTGATGTTCTGTATCCAATGTTTACTCTTCCTTAAAACTCAATAGAGCTTCACTTTACAGTTCTGTGACCCCGAGAATGTGACACTACCCAAAATCCTTAGGCACAGTAACCATGGGAACAAAAAGACAGTGTCCAGGCACTGTTGTTTCATTTAAAGGAGTGCTTCATTCAATCCGAGAGTGGCAGCAGCAACTGGAAAAGCAAGACGATGGACAAGAGTGGCATATAAAGGGATAAGAGTGCCTGGGCATCGTCACTGAATGGACCTGTCTCTGGGATAGCAGGTGGGGACACCTCGTCACCTGGGGAAAAAGACTTAAGGTGGTGAGAAGCATGCGAAACCGCTGAGCAGCAAAATGCAGCTCTCAGCACAGTGGTTCAGCCACATATGTCATCAGCTTGCATAGTCTGACGGAAGATGTATGCCCCAATCAGAGGGGCGGAACAGAGGGTGGAGACGGCGTCGCTCCTGCAATACAAAGGAGGGCTGCAAGGAGAAGCAGGTGGGGGGAGGGGGGGGGGGCTTGACAACCAAAAGAAAAGCTGCACTATCACTCAGCAGATAACATGACTGCTGAACGTATGCTTTGCATGAATTGAAATCGTGGCGCTCGGCTGCCCTGTTCCTCGCAGGAATACACAACGTGCAGAAAACCTCTGAGGCTCTCTGACATGACAAGGGGCAAGGTGGTAGGAAGCGGCGCAACATCAATCACCGGCAAGGCCTTTCCACCCGTTGTCATGACAATGGCGATGAGTGAAATCCAAGAACCTCTCCTTTCTCGCCGTCTCAAGAGACGCTCTGACATTCAACTACACTCTGCTTAGACACAACCTACAGCCGCAGCTGGCACAGCTGCAGGTCCAGCAGTGCCGCCATCGCTACGTTCAAGGCGCCAACGAATCTTCTCCGTTTTCCATTCTGATCACGGAGGAGCGGGAAAACATACACGTGGCAGTGAGTTTGTCAATTTGATGAATTACCAGCTCGGTCACTGCAGGTACTCTTTGCATGGAGTACATGTTATTTGTACAAAACCCTCCCGAACTGCAGGGGTTGTACAACCCCCCCAGCTTCCACAGTACAAACACATTGCGTTGGCAGACACACACACCACACGTACGTACACACACATGTGTGCACACACGCTGAGTCATTGACAGCAACATCTCTGTTGCGAATTGTCATTAGGAATCAAGTCCCACTGGATGTTGGTGCTTGCCGCTGCGTCCTGATGTGAGCTCCGGGCTGCCGACGGCTGTCCAATCCCTTCTTTGAGGAACTCTGTTTATTGCAGCAGAAATTACCATTTATTTAAAAGAAATTCCAGCACTTTCTACACCCAGTATAAGCACTGAGTTTTTCCTGGTTGTAACTGATCAGCAGCTAATATAAGTCAGTAAATTGTCCACAGGGGCAGCATTGGGACAGTTGATGTATGAAAGATGATCAGAAACAGTAGTTCAACTCCGCAAATGTGAGTGGAAGTGGACAGACATTGCGAGCTTTATGATCCACAGTGAAATACATGGTAATTTTTTTCACACTAGTAACAGGAGGAAAGACGTCTGTGGACACAACCCACAACTGCGATTGTCGCCTGATGTCAGAGTAAAAAGCACAGATGATCATGAAGGAATGGAAGTGTCCATGAAGTGTGTAACAAAGCTGCCTGGCTTCCTGCATCAGGATGGTGACAGAAATCTCCTTCCTTCCACAGTACTGCAGACAACATGATCAGTCTTTTTGCAAATTTTGCCCGAGACTCACATGTGCTGCACCGAACACCAGGGGCTTCAACGTCCTTTTGGTTTAGGGCCACATACACACCCACTTCACTTAAATGGGGCCAGTACAGCACAATGATGGAGTTATAGTCCAAATGCCATAAGACATCGTGTTTTTCTAGCAGTTTTGTAGCTGAGAAATATGTCAATAAAAGCTCTGAGAGGAAAGAAGCTCCGCAGCTTTCAGCATGTTGTTATGCACTCCATGTCAATGCAGTGTGCCACCACCAAAGATGTGGCTCGCTTTCAGTGGTGAGCTGCCAAAGGCAATGCTGTCATCTGCTGTTCAGTTCTGGCTCCTAGTGACGAATTCAGGACCGCAGTGACTTTAGAGTCCACTCAAGGGGACTCTGTTGGCAGAATTGGAGCCTCCGGCAGGCCCGGTCAGGCCTAAAGTTCGCACGCCCACTGTCGAACACCTGCTGGGTCTTTGGGTTGAATGAGACCAATGAGCTTGCGAGAGGTGATGGCTGAAATATCAATGAAACATTTTGTAAATCCACTCCTGATCAGCTGGGATCCTCAACGATACAGTAAAGGGTAACAAACACGGGAAGATCCAGTTCAGAGCGGTTTTCACGAGACCACGGTGGGAGGCTGTGGGCCGTGGAGTCGGATTACCACGGAAACAGCGAGAGGCAGACACTAGGGCCCTGGAGTGAAGGCGCTTTCCGATCGGAGAAGAGAAAAAAAAAGCCTGGGGCTCACAGCAACAGCATCAACAACCCAACAAAAACACATCCCTCCAGTTACTGTGCACGCCTGTCGCTGGTCGGGAACAACACGAGAGGCGAGATGGTGGAAGCAATTGAATCAAGTGGTTGTTCAGTGTGGTTCACGATATGGCGGCTTATTGAGCGAGAGTTCTGTGTGACGAAAGTTATTCCACACATCAGCTCCTCGGTGTGCTGATCACTTCAAGAAAGTCGCGGTGAGAACAGAAGTGAGGAACTGTAACAGACTCTGATGTGCCTGAATAGGAGCATGTGTGAGTGTGCACCTTGAAGGAATTGTGTGTTCTCTCATCAAGGGTGTTGCAGCTACCTGCGGGTAATTTTACCATCATTTAGTTTTGTCAGTGCCTTCTTCTGACAAAAACAACACAAACCCAACTGAAGAAGGAACCGGTTATTTCTAGTTAAAATATGCTTCTTTAACTACATTTTTTCCTTGGTGTTGAGTCATCCATCGAGCCACAGCGGGCCCCCTGGTGAGCCTGTTGTGGCCCCCTGGCTGCATGTTTGACACCACTGCTTTAATCTTGAAACTTCGAGACACCAAGTGGAAAAAATGCAGGTTTACATGGAGTGAAAGTCATCTGACTGAACACCAATCAGATCCAAGTCACGTCACGTAAAACTTCAGGCAGATCAGACTGGACTCTTCTGACTGAACTGACAATTGAATTGGAGGAGGGGCTTCAACCCTGTTTATGATCCGATTCCAGTGAATGTAGGAGGCACATCAGTTTGTACCGTCGGTACACCTGCTTCATAACGTCAGCACGTCATGCTTTGAGAAGATGCTGTGTGTGTGCGCAGCCGAAGCAGAAGACATCACTGCTTTCAAATATCTTTCAAAAGACTTTAGAGTTTTGGTTCAGCACATAGACGGTGATGAAGGTTCAATTTCCTGTCAATTTCCTCGTTCTGATCATAGCTGATGGATCAATCAACCAGATGACACGCGGCGAGATTAGAACTAGAAGAGACAGATTCTCAGAGAACTTTCTGCCAACTGCGCAGCTTCTCAGGGCATCACAGCTCACAGCAGCTTTAATGACTCGGTTCCATTTCAATGGTTTTATCAGCCTCGGTCGCAGCAGCAGCAGCGTTAAATGATTTCAGAGGGAAGCTCTAATAAGCTCACCGGCTGTTGTCCTCTGTCCACAGCCTGTCCAGCATCAAACAGAAGATGATCTGTTGCATAGGGAATGAGCGATCACTTCTCGTCGTCAGGTCCGAAGAAAATCTGACCGACGCTGAAAATTTCTGGTCAAAGGACGAGGTCGGAGCGTAACCTGACCAGCAACATCACTATTGATGGACCGCAAACTGGGAACAGCTGCTGGAACCTCACATGGCTCCAAGTGAGGGTCACCAGGAGATAGACAATGATCTGCTCACTCCTGGAGCCAAAGGTCACTCTGGATTTCTTTGAATCACCTCGAACCTGGTTTAACTTTGGAAAAGTTCCCAGTTCAGACCAAACTTTTTGCAGGAAGGCCTTTCAAAATAAAAGTCAATGAGTTTCTCTTTTGAGCAGTGGCTCCCAGCAGTGCAACCCCCAAATAGCCTGTAGGTAAGGCTTTGGACTTACTTTCATGCCAACAAACAAAAGCAGGGGGGCTCTTTCAGAATAAAATATAAAGAAATAAATGAAACAAAATCTCAAATGTTTGTAAAAAAAAAAAAAGAAATGCTCAAATCGTATGAAACACTCTTACAGTCTGCTCAATACTGATTTTCTGTCATTTGACTTTTGGCTGACACAATATTCTGATGATTCATTAACACTCTCTTTGAGGGTCTGTTGTTGAAAAGTTTGAACTCCAAATGCCCCCAAAAAATTAATCAAAATGTTCTGATAGTGAAAGAAAGGGATGGTTTGCAGGAACAAAAAAAGGACGGGTGCTCTCCGAGTTTGTAAACCCGCCATCTTTCTTCCTGTTATCACTACTAGAAACGACAAGAAGCTGTGTGATATCATGGGACAGAGTGCTCACTCAACCGATATCGTCTCACTTTCCACACATGTGCTTGAACAAGATCTGTTCAACCCACACGTGTGTGCTGACTGCTGTAAATGAGCTTCTACCTCACTGAAGTCATGATACTGACAGTAGAGCATCTTCCTCGTGGTTCTCCCTAATGGTGTTAGTTATCAGCGCTTTCTCAGCAGCATTATAGCCTAACAGGCCCAGAACACGTTTCATCACAGCACCCTTTCCTCTCACAGGCAAATGGACAAACCCTCGCTCTTCTGCTTTGACAGTAATTTAGCCACCCTTTTCCTTGTCTATAACGTGTCAGAGTGGGTCCAGTCAAAGTGCTTCACCCAACAGAGGGCACTGTGTTTTCACACACCGAGTGCTGTCCCGCGTGTCCCCTCAGACTGACGCTTCAAAGTTCGGAGCCGGAGACGCACCTGAATTATTCATTTTTGGTCCCTGTCCATGAAGTTGCTCGGCCCCCCACCCACGCTGCAGGGAGCAAACCATCTTTCCACCACTGCTCCAGACATTCAATCTTTCCCCCTCGACCTCTGAAGTTGCTTCATTGAACTGCTGTTGTTTCATCCACAGCAGACTGCAGCCTGACCTACAGGCCAGTCGCCTGATTGAAAGCTGCTGACTGGCTGCGATGAGCTCGTGTTTCGTCAACAGCAGGAAAACATGAAGCTGTTGTTTCACTTCTCCCATGACACCCATGAATAGATTAGATGATCACATTTAGCGATCCAGAGCCACACTCGAAACATCTTGCTGAATGAATCTCACTACACTGTTGTAGGCTACTATCTAACCCCCCCAAACTCTCGCCTTCATTTGCTGAAACATTGCATTGAAGGTAAACACACACATGTTTTTCTAAGTCAGCTCTTTATTCTAATCTCAAAATGTTCTTATTTTATTCTGCTCTTCCAAAGAGAAGCCAGTGACACTCTTCCTCTCAATGAACCACAGAACAAGCCTCTGTGTTTCTATTTGCTTTCAAATTAACTTTGGGTTCTTATAGTTAAAGCTGCAAAAAAAGTACCTGAACAGGTTCGCTGTTCATGATGAGACTGACCTCTGTGACAGTGTGCTATTCAGCACAGAGCAGATGACGGCTCACGTCGGTTCATTATCCGCCTGCGAACTCATCGTCCTACTGTAAATTACCACTTCCAGAGCGGTTTGAAATGCACGGCACAGGTTCATTAAATGTCTGCGGGGAGCGAGACATAAATCTTCACTGGAGCATGAGTGGTCGATTAAAGATGGAAAGTTGTGAATGTCAGACACCTGAAAATGAAGGAGTTTCCAGGTTCACCCATGAAAAGCATGACGAGCCATCGACACCGAGGATGATGTGCTGCCTTCTTACCGTTTGCCTGCGCTCGCCTCAGGCCCGTCGAGGGGCCCTGCCGCCACTATGTACACACTATCAGCACATCCTATTAATGTCATGTCACAGCCAGACAACAATGTAATGATGATTAAAATGAACCTATTCGAAACAGCACAATTGTTGCCATTATCATTACTGTTAATTATCTCCCAACGCAGCGCGAGCACAATGTGACGAGAAGCTGTCTCAGCCAGCCGAACAAAGAGCGCAGCAATCACCTGGGTCAAGAGAACGCAGGCTGCGGCTCCGCGGGAGGGAGAGCTGAATATTTCCCTCTGATTCTCGCAGCGGGGTGCTCTCAGCGATCCGGCGCCGTGGCGCACAGATCTTTCAATTCACGCGGAGGATCTGAAGTTATTTTAGCGCAAGGAGATCAGCTTGTTTAAGGTTGTACAGTATGAAAAGGACGTCGTTCGGAGAAGGAGAGTCGGAGCGGGCGAGGGAAACGCCACACCGCCGTGTTGCTGGGGAGAAATGTCCGTGGCAGCGGGAGACCGAGGAGATAAAAAATGTGTTTGGCTCCGCTTTCGGAGTCAACAGATTGTGTCCGACTCAAACTGAACGACGATTGAACTGTTCCTGAGGTCACCGGCCAGGACAGCTCCGTCTGCAGGGAATCAATATGGCCTTGACTCGTGCCCTTTAGCACTCAGCGTAGTCTTGGTGACAAATAGGTGCACCATCGCCATTAACCTTGTTACGCTTCTCAAGCATCAATCGCACTCTGGACCTGAGATGCTTCCTTGACCCTCCGTGGCCAAAGAAGGGCAGGAAATGAGACCTGTGCAGCACTGGCATGTCTGCAGTGCAGCAGATGGATGTGGAGTTTCCTGTTTTACCACAAAAGTTTAATGGATCTCAGAATAAATCAGGCAAACCACTGAGAACTGTATTCTGTGCTAAGTCAGCTGCAGCGAGTGAGGCTTTGTGATGACTGTAAATAAAAATAGAGACGCTCACTGAATGACTGACTTTCCCCGGCTTGCCATTGGTCTGGCTGCCATACAGATGTGTGTCTCACGTTCTGCTCCTTATCTGTGGTGTGCATGCAGTGCACATGCCAAAAATACAAATATTGGTATGTTTATTGTGGAGGGACAAAAGAAGCGATCAAGTCATTTGCAGCTTGGAGGAAGTGAGCGTGGCTGTCCCAGACCGGCCGCAGCCGCTAAGGCAGCCGGATGAAGGAATCACAAAGGGACAAAAGGGACGCCGGCTGACGACCAGCCGAGGTGGTGGTGTTTACGTCGACGCGAGTCGGGCATGAGTGTCACATGCACCGTGGGCGGGACACACACTCGTGCTAAAATAGCAGCGTGGCGTGCTGGTGCTGTATTCCTGAGATGCATAATCTCAGCACTGCACAAAGCTTGTGCTTGTAAAAAGTTTTGGAGAACACTTTGGGTTGGGACAGTTTTTTTTTCCATCAACAGAACATTGAAGCAAGTAAAGCCAATCATGCAAGAGGTCGTTGATGAATAACCCTTCAAGCAGGCTATAAATTCAAAAATTCACACAGATGCTGGCATTCGTTTCTGACATGGATTTAAAACATGTTTCGTGTTTGACTACATAAACTGATCAGAGTTGCAGCAATGAGGCCGTTTGTCTGCAGGAAAGAGCACACCAAAAGTAATACTCCAGCTGAGGGATGTGGCTTTTAACTCTCAAATTGAGACCACTGACATGTGAAGAGGTTTTTTAAAATGAACACAAAGATGCCAGAAATCAGAGTTTTTACTGAGCATCATTCATCACCTGGCTGACAGCTCATCAGTCATAAAGCATTGGACCACAGTCAGAGGAGGACCCCCCCCCCCCCCCTTCCCAGCTTGCTGTGCTGTGCTGGACACCTTCCAACTCAGTCATCTGCTGGATCCACACTTGCTTGGCCCTTCACCAAGTCACAGAAACACTGCCTCCTGCCAGGCGTTCCGACATCCAACGCGCTAAAAGCAAGCTCACGATGATCATTTGAGTGTGCGATTGTCAGAGGACAACTGTGTTCGAGTGACGACCCGCTCAGGGCTGGAACACACAGACGCCAAAGAGGATGTCTGGCTGACACAGATCAACGTGTCACCACACAAGAGATGAAGACGTAAACGCATTCAGTGGGAAACAGCCCACTGGGGAAGCTGTCAGACTCGACGTTGTGACGTAACAACGAGCTCTTTACTGTGACACTAAAGCTCTAACTGGCACTTCATGCTTACTTTTTGCTGTGGCCGAACATCAAAGGGAAGTAAAGTAATCAGAGTACCGTATTTTCCAGACTATATGTTGCTCAGGAGTGCAAGTCACACCAACTTAAAAATGCACAGAATGAAGAAAAAAACATATATAAGTCTCACTGGACAATAGGTTGCATTTTGGGGGCAAATTTAATTGAGAGAGGACCTTTTGTCTTGAGAGGCAATTTAAAATAATAATAAGTTAGAGAGAAACAAACTGGATCGGTAAGCTTAATGCTTATGTTGCACATTCAGTGAGACTGAACCTCGAATGTGTTGCGTAAATGAAATTAGAGTAAAAACAAACTGAATAGGTCTGATATGTTCTGCTTATGTAGCACATTCAGTAACAACATACAGAAAAGACACTGAACCACAAACGTAACACATTCATAATTCACTCTACAAGCAGGCGAACATTTCAACTGCATAGACACACACAGGCATTACATGACTGAGGGGTCAGTCGGTAAAAAGGTAGGTGGAGGGATTGACTGGAGGCTGAATCACCCCAAGGGGGGTTTAAAAGTCCAGAAGCTCAGACTGGTAAAGAAAATTCTACAACAAAATGATTGAATGTATTCACTAAATGATGTCATTAAAAGGTCTTGTCACCATGGGGACAAGGGGTCTCCTGGGTGCTTCATCTCAGTGAGAGCAGCAAAGTGTCCATTTAATCTCGCCAGGAGGCTTTGGAGGGGCTGTTTAAGTTTGTCCATCATTGTGTGTTTATTGTGTCCCTGCACGCAGGTCCTGCTAAGCCCAGGCCATCCAGCTGCGCTGTGTCTTTATTGGATAGGATGCCTCTCTCACACATGGCCGGATTAAAAAGTGCAGTGGCCACAGCGATCTGAGGAAACATGGAGTGTCTCTCTTTCGACACCCGACAGCTTCTGCCTCTGCAGGAAGATCAAGCGCTTCCTCGTCTTCTTATACAAGAAGTCCAGCTTTCTTCTCTTGTCGATAAAATCAATGAGTGCAGTGGGATGAAATTGTGAGCTGGAGAAGCATAACAAAGAGAAAGTGGGATGTTTCTTAAAAGTGCCTTTTACTGGCAGTTGTACAGAACAGGCCAGCTTCTTCCCACATGTGCTGGATGGTTACTCACAGGAAAACAGGTCACACTGCATGCATAACATTTCAGCTGCTGTGGATCAAAAACAAGAGATTGGAAGTAGGCTAATGAAATCAGTCTATTGGAAGCGCTGCCTACTGTTCCTCTATGCATTGCGATGGATGTCAGAGCCAAACACAGAATCGCTTTGGTTTCTCTCCCTCTCAGCTCAAACTCAAACACACACATTGAGTTATCAACTCTGACTCTTCATTTTCCTGTTCAGCAAAAGAACACAGAAAACTGTGTCGTGCGTTTTCAAAACTTTTGCGTGCACAGCCTGATAGTCTCGACACTTTATTTTAGTTCGGTTCATTTTCACATCACACTCTTGGAAGATGACCAATCCTTCTCAACGCCCTGCACTTACACCAGCTGCTGGTTGGGGGCGCAGTTACCTGAAACAAGCACTAAAACACCAAGCGTTTAGAAGAAGACAGCCGGGCCCAGAGACTGGTTGGGACTGAACAAGGAGACACATTTTGCTGCAAAAGTTGCACAGATGCTGAGCAACCTTTCTTGTGTTTGGTCCACAAGACAGTACTTTGGCCTTTCACACGAGACTCCATTCAGAAAGTTGGAGTTTGTCCGTCTTATTTCAGTTAACAGTTAAGGGGGCCAATGCTTTGTCAGCAAAGTGAAGAATGACTCCGTGTGATGAATCAGAGTCTTGCGTGGCAACTTGGAGGCGTGGCACCGCAAACCCAACCAATGGTGGCTCTTCAGATTTGACAAAGAGAAGATCTGAATGATGGACTCGCTGCAGAGCTCACTGTCTGAACCGTGCTATGAATAGCACTAGCATCACACGCTCACCGTCCTGCCAGACGGCCAAAGATGGACAAGCTTCTTCTGACGGGGCGGGTCATGCAGTCTCTGTACATGCACACAGACACACACAGACGACACAAACACAGAGAAAGAGACACACAGACACAGACACACAGACAGAAACACAGACAGAGACACACACACAGACACACACTTCTCAACCACGTCTGCTGCACGAAAGCTCCCAGCCTGTCAGGAACAGGATGAAGCAACTCAGAGTTCCTTTTAATGCCTTGCGTGCTTCAATCCCACATTTCTATTGAACATCGCAGCACACGACAACATCTTAATACCGACAGCCTCCCCCGTCCCCCCCACCCCCACCAGCCTGCATTTGGAAATCTGAGGCTGGATTACACATGTTATTGAATTAAAGTGACGTGGCAATCCACTTTCTAGTCCCTGCCATGAATGGATGTATTTTATGCCCTTTGTGTGCCGATGACTCAGTGCAGCATCTGAATCTATCGCTACATCCTCTGCCTCCAATGTGCAAAAGTAGAGCAAATGAGAGCTTAGAAGTTGGGAGAAGAGAGGAAAAGAGGAGGCAGATAAGGACCGAATGCAGCACTCTGAGCAGCAGCAGCAGCAGAGCAGAACTGATCACTTTCCTACCGCACTTTAATTTGTAGTGAACATAGAAACCAACTGTCAAACTGCCAACTGTCTTTTCCCCCCCGTCAGGTCTCCACACTTAGTGGTGACACCTCTAATTTACACATGAGATTCTGGTTAAAGAGGAAAGAAATGGGGAAGTTAGGTTGAGAAACATGAAAGCTTACACATGAAGGCCTCTTCTGCCTTCTCTGCATCCTATCCCGGTAGAACATCCGTTCCTCTGCTTGTCCAAGGCAACTTTTTTAGTATCTATGAGGCTCTACTCAGTTCCAGAGTGTTTTCAATAGGTTTCCTGCACAGCAGCAGCTTCAAGTGGGCGAAGTTGGGCTGAAAACATGATGTACACGAAATGCAAGCCAGGCACAGAAAGCTCCTGAGTGATGGCAGTGATTTAAGAAAAAAGAGAAGCAAGGCAAATATATGGGAATAAACGGTACAAGCCACACAGAATTACATCTGCAGGCCCAACACAAGACCTACTTTGACTATTATCTGGCTCCAGAGCAAAAAATGTGAAACTGAGACGAGCAGCCGCTCGTTCACCAGAGATGACAGACTGAAAATGAAGCAGCCCAGGTTGTTCCTCAGGCTTCGCCAGCCTGCAGATTCAGAGCTGACCTCTGGCTCCAAGTGGGAGCCATCAGCAGCAATGAAAGCACATTCGGCAGCAGAGACAAACTGCTCCACTTTAAAGCCACAGGCTGACTTGCAGTTTTTTCGCTCTCTCAATCATATATTTTCTCGAAGGATTTTCATCATTATCTCGGTCTTTACTTGACTTTAGTCTCCATCCCCATCCTTGAGCTCTCCAGCTGTCTTAAACAATTCTCCTCTGTAACCATGGCGACCACTGATCAAATATCTCGAAAGGGCGGCAACGAGGGTTTAAAATCACACCCAGCTATGGCGCTGGAGGCGTTCAGCGCTCGAACTCATGATGTATTTTATAATATAGCCCAGACTGAGGCCACATTTGCATTAGAAAGGAAGAACAGTCAGCGCAATCAGATTGGACGGGCCAATGTTTACGTCCGATGCAGCATCCGTGACCGATTTGGTAACCATGCCAACAGAAGATGACATTCAAGAAACGCATGCAACCATTCAACAGAGCCTGGTCAAAGGAAGCTTCAAATGCCATTATTAAATGTGAGGTGCTGTGGAAGCATGGCTGACCACCACAACAACAGCATGTAACGGAGAGCGGAAGCCAGCGGCACGAGTGATACGACCGTATGAGTTGAGTTTGTGAGTAATGAAACACGCAGATAAACATGTGTCGATAGGCAAATGTTCTCAGAACAACCACTTGTTCATCTTTTGATGTTCAGCCAGTCGTGTCAACAAAAGCAGCAAGAAATTGTGGTTTGGGGCTGTCATGTTGGAGCCAGTTGCTCAGTCAGTTAGGCACGTCACATTCTTCTGAGACACAAGTATGTATTCATTCTCTATTCAAAAAGTAGAATCCATCCATGGGAGGAGCCAAACTCACAAAACCGTCAAAGTACAACACAGCGTGGATTTCCAAGTTCTTCATCATTGTTCTCCTATTGTTCTCTAAATTCAAACTGTGGCCTTCCATTTGTAAAAGTGTACAATCATAAGGAAATCCTGGGAAATGGAAAAACAGGCTGAGAAACACAACGCCAACCAATGATGTTCACACGGCACCAGAAAGATCCATTAACCGCTTCACTCACTTGCAGCCTCATCACTATGCTGGCCTCTGCACACCAGCGAACGCAGGGTATTGACTCCGGACGGAGCGAGTGGGGTGGGGGTGGGGGGCAGTGTGAGCTGTCTGCTGGACACTGGCTCCAGCAGAACTACTGCCAGAGTGCGCCTCTGGCTGGAGGCGAGTGGGAAATATTCACACGCCAACTTCACAGGCCCAGTTTGATTTGGAAGAGTGTTATTTGCTGACCCTGGACCTGGCTGTGGAGGAGTGCTTTCACAGTTCTCTGCTCCACCACAACAACTGTATATTCTCTATGTTTCAGTGTCCCACACACTAAGGTTTAGTTGAGCTCAGGAGGAAAGCACCTGCAGTTTGCTCTTTGGAGTTTGTTGAAAATGGAGTGCCACGCCAGACAAACCGGAGGATGATGATGATGATTTGTATGCTGTTTTAAACCATAGTCACTCTTTGAAGGACATTCTGAAACATTCCAGGTGTTCCTGCAAAATAAATCAGTAATTCTTTCAATTCAAAAAAGATGTGAAGCTCAAGCCCGAATGCATGGATGCTTGGATGGATGGATGGATGGACGTGTTTGACACTGTGACGGCAGTGTTTCGCCAGCCTAGTTGGACAACAGGCAGGGAGGCACCAATCGACATTTTCAACGTAATTTCCAAATTAGTTTCATAAATAGCATCATCCTCCACACGGCTACTCGGCACCAGCTCTAATCTCCGTCGACTGCATAAAATCCGATGCCTTCTCCTTCCACCCAACCATCTCCCTCCTCCAAACACAAGACACACATTTATCTACCAGTCAAGTTTGGTTCCTCTGTCGAAATGCAGAAGAATGCAAATATTGTTTTGTTATCATTAACAGCAAACACTTTGTGACTATATGCTTCAGCACATTTCTTGCTGCTGTTGTTGCTTCGGTAGGAGTGTGTCAAACTAGAGAAGTGCTGGAGTGGGACGTGTCGCAGGGAGTCGAGTGGACAGCAGGCGTGAAACTGAATGTTGGCAATCAGTGATTAGCTGATTACAACTGCACCAGATAATCAGATTGCACCAGATAATCAGACTAAAGCCACGCGAGGCCACTGACCCCTTTGGCATGAACGAACCTCCATAGTGGCAGTGGCGGAACGGATCGATGCGCACATGCACAAACAAGCGGGATGATTGCAAGGAAATGCTGAAACAAAGACAGAAATACAGTGAGGTCCTTTCAGACAACGCTGCTGGAGATCGTCCAAGTTAGGAAGCCCCTCTGTGCATCACTGCGTGCGTGCGTGCGTGCGTGCGTGCGTGCGTGCACAGCTGGGGAAGCTTCTGTATTTGCAGGAGGAAGTGGTGTGTGGGTGCTCTCCCTTCAGCATTACAGGGGTGAACCATCAATTTATCAATTACTGTTAGGCACAGTCTCTTCTTTACTCTCAGTTGACAAATCAGTGCGAATGAAAGCCCTCCCCCCCCCCCCCCAGTCCTTCTGTACGAACTGGAGCGCAGATGCTGCAAAGTGCTGCTGTGTTGTAATGCCTCGTACATGCAGAGAGGCAGGTGGAGCGCTCACTGCGGCAGGAGCATGAACATCAATATGTGGAGGCCCAAACAGCTTCTTGAACACCAATTACAAAGATATTAACCCTGAGGGCAGAACATTGAAGGGTATCTCCGCTCGCTTCCTGATCAGTAAAAAAAAATAGTAACTGAAGCTCAGAAGTCTGATCCTGCCTGAAAACAAGCTGTCGAAGCATCGGGAAGATAAGGCTGCGAATATTTCAATACAGGAAGTAAGTCGGTCCTGGATAAATATAGTGGAAGAACATCACATGGAAGAACATCCCCCATCGATGAACGCAAGACAGAGGTGGGCAAAGTCATCCGACTGTGTTGAAAAAGGTCACTCTGGCAGCAGTTCAGCCCTGTGTTACTTTTCATGTTCAATATCTTGTTCGAGGAAAAAGAAGAATTTACTTTTATTCATGATGTGCCGCCAGGTGTTAAATTGTTCCAGCGCCAGAAAATACCAGCCCTTCACACTGCCAGACACGCCCTTGTCATTTGATGAGAGAAAGAAGGGGGGGGGGGCTGTACGTGTGTGTTGGAGCAAGTCAAGTTGCTTCAGGAACCTCTTTACCTGCTCTCTGATAAACAGCCAAAGCTAATTACGTGAAGCACAAAGCAGGCAGCGGTGGCAATCATATCGAGACACGCAATGGGGTTTTGCATTTGGGTGACATGGATACCAAACAAGGGGTGTGACTGACTCAGACTTTCATACGCTGTCATTTATGTTCTTGATTATTTCACTTTTTATCAGAAGCACTTTTGGGGTTGAAAGTTATTAAATGAACGAAATTCACAAACTTGGTTTTGGAGGAATTTGTAGATGAGGTGCTTTCACAGGTCTTGGCGGATGTTAACCCCTTGGCCAATCAGCGGCCTGCACTCTGTCCAAGTCAGGTCATTGAAAATTATGCTACAGACACAATCTAACTGATGGAAATGCTCTGAAACCGAGTGGAGTTGGGCCGAGTAGGGCTAAGTTGGAACCAATGGAAAAGTGCCACTAGATGGAATCCTGATTAATTCTGACTAATTAATTGCAGTCATCACATTATTTGCCGTCGTCAGCTGCTGCTTTCCATCTAAATGTAGATGACAAATGTAGCAACAAAGTGTTCTGATCAGCAGACGCCAGCGCGGATCCTGCTGATGGTATTTAACATATTCAGAGGAGATCCTCCTACATACAGCTTGAGGCAGCCAAGACAAGCTGATGCGCAGACGCTCCTGGTGAAAACCTTGTGTCTGAAGGCCACATTGATATTTAGTCGTGAGTCACCCTCATCTGCTTGCACTCTCCAAGTGGATCTGAGTCGTGGCGTTAAGTAGGAGCCACTGCATGGTGGACCTAAACCCGAAACTCAGCTGGAACACGGCACCCACCGCACCCCAAATTTGAATCGTCCCTCTCATGTGCTTTGCTTTCAGTTTACCACCCACAAAAGCACAAATAAGTGCGTGTTGGGAGGCCAATCAGCTGACGGAAACATAGATTCCACATGAGAACGTGAGAAACACCTTCTCACGTGGCCTCACTATCTCCTCCAACATTTCCTGCCCCGCTCCAGAGATCCCTGCAGAGTCCTGCTCGGATGCAAGGAAGCCATTCTCGAGCTGTGTGGGTGCAGAGATGCAGAAAATTACATTTTCCTCTATTCTTTTTGTGCCACGACTTAAATAATCTATCCATGCGTGGCTCCATCTGTACATGCACCGAGGGAAAAGGGGTGGCCGAAATTGCAGACGGAGTCCTTTTTACCTTCAGCTGGCAGTGAACTGGGGCATCGTTTTCTGTCAGGACTCAAATAACAGAAGGCAACAAAGACTGTACAAGGTGATGCACTGTGGTATCGAGGTGATACAATGGAGGAGGTGGAGGAAGTTCTGAAAAGCAGACAGTCACAAGAAGCAGCTCTCAGTCACAGAGGGACTGAGTACTTTCATGTTTTGTTGACAGCGAGATGAAATCATGCCTTTTCCACACACTTCACTGTATACACCAGGCCTTTGTGTGCACTTTGTGTCACAGGCCCAAGAAGCTGCTGTAAATCAACATACAGTGTGCGAGCCGATTGGCTCTTTTGAGAAACAAGTGCATAATCATCCACTTACACATCTTACACACCTGCCCAATTTGTGGTCCGCATGCAGTGTGTGTGAACTGTTCGCCAGACACCAAAGACTCTGTCGCCACCATGCCGTGGAAGCTGAGAGGGTCCAACCTCTGTGGGCAGACGGTGGAAGCTGGGAAGGCTTTCATTACATGGAAGCGCAGGCACTGGGCAACGAGGCGGCGGGGTCAGCGCTCAGGAATGATTGTCACGCGGCTGATCGCAGAACCCCGGACTCGCTTGGGTTATAAAAACACCCACGGTGGTTTGTGAGCGCGGCCGCAATTCACCACAGCGAATCGTCACACGAACTCTGGTGTTTATTTTCCATGAAAGTTTGCTCACTGATGCACATTTGAAGGGAGATGTCGGTGCAGTAGAGACGCTCTCCCCCCTGCCGAAGATGAGGGCTGCGCTTTCTTCACATTGAATCAATCTCTATTGGATGCGGCTCTACTTTGCCCCGAGAGGGAAGTGATGATTAGTGTGTAAGGAAATTAGACAGTCCATTAGACAGTGTGTCAAACCTGGGCAAAGTCAGCCTGACCACAATTGTACAATGTCCTGCAGCATTCCCTCCTCCTGTGACACGTCTGAAAGACATCGTGAGGGCCGTGGCTCAGGTGGCCTCACTGCATTTACAGGCCCAACGTAAGGAACAAGTGCTCTCTTAGGTGGGAATCGCGTGCAAACTAAAAAGTTTAGTTCCTCCACAGCTCCCTGACCGAACATTACGCCCCTGACAAATACTTGGGAACTCTCCCAATCAAATAATGCTGTCTCACTGCAGAGCGAGATGCCCGCGGTGTTTGTGATCATATTGGGGATCTTGAAAGAAATATTACTCTTTTGGTGTCGCCGCAGACAAGGAGACACACTCAGAAATCACTTGGATACACCATTAAGGCAATCAATAGCTAATTGCAATGCTTCTGGCCCATCGTCTGTGATAAACAACGGAGCCCGGCAAAGTCGAGCGAAGAACCGGATACCCAGGCGCTTTTGTAGAAACGAGTGGGAGCCACATGCCCCTGCTGCAGCAGGAGATTCATAAGAAACCAAGATGTAGTTCACACTCTGTCATTTATCTTAAGATACGTGCTGAGCCTTCGAATGGAGAGCACTTGCAACATGGTGGTGTTGACAGGGAAGATTATAGTGCCAAGGAAAGCATTAAAAGTAGTTTATCTCTGAATCTCACGGCACTTCTACTGTCTATCTCTTGGAAATTAAAGAGCGCACAGGTGGGAGATAACCGAGCTTTAGGTTCCACCTTCATGGCTGCCTGAATCGTGATGGAGCTGCCCTCATCTCAAAACTGACCACCCCTTGCCCTGTGAGCTCCAACGCAGGGTGTCAAGCATGGTGCTGGGGTCTGAAACGGTAGCATATTCGCATTCACACCAAGGACCAACTTGTTAGAGCATGCAGGTTGGCTTTTCACATTCACTGAAATTAACCCATCCAAGTCTCAGGCATGAATTTCCTGGAAAGTGACCTCTGAGGTTTGGCTTGGAATTCAAGTCGAACTTGTCATTCGTGTTGTTTTTCTGTTTCTACATCCTGTTTACTGAGACAACAATCATAATGCTCTTACCTCTTTTCCCTGGAGACCCCCCCACTCCCTGGCTGGGTTGATGAAACACTGTGGACCCTCTTTCTGACCTCTCATTTGTGAAACACAGCATTGAAGTGAAAGACTCATGGACATAGGCCCGCCCACCAAGACACGTAAGCAGAAGTCTTCAGAATAAAAGCACTGAGCAGCTTCTCTCAACTCTTTTCAACTTTGTAGAAAGTGTCTCATTGCGACAACCTCAGTGCAGCACCCCCCCCCCCATTGTCATTAAAGTTATCATCTCGACTCCAGTCCTCGCTCACACCCAAGCAGACCACCTACCTCACGTGCGGCTGAGTAGGAATATATTAGTTGCTGTGAGACTGAAAACAATGACATTGAAAACTGCATCAGGGTGGCACAAAAGCAGCCTGTTTACTCTAATTAAGCAAATGAGTCTAAATAACACAGTAATGATTTGTTGATGTTGAACTGCGCCATGTTGCTCCTTCTTAAATTGAATGTGCCACTGGCTGACGCAGGCTCCTTTAACTCCTGTTGTCAGTTAAAAGTCGTCGCCTCTGTGGAAGTAAATTACCCCGGAGCCTTTGTGAACGCACAATAGTTCGGGAGCTGACAGCTTTCATTGCAAATGGGCCGACGGCCTCATTTGCCTTCATTAGTTTCCCAAGCTTGTGGAGTTTAAGCTGACCTGCGGCAGGTCCCTTTGGTGGGAGGAGCTGGCTAATGATCGCCACGGACAAGAACGAGGCCTCTCTCCAGCCGAGCTGTACCCGGGTTAGGTGTGGGTGGGGGGAAGGAGATGGAGACATGAGAGCAGCCGAGCATCTGGACGCTCTCATGTCACCCAACGCTAAGCGACAGGTGAGGCCTCACAAAGCGCAGTGCAGGTGGAGGCCTCACAGGCCGGACTCTGGTGGAGTGCTGGGGACTTGCAGTTGACCGGTTTCATAGTTGTGTGCACTGCACATCACACAGCGTCGCAATCCAAAGTCACACAGACTTATGTCTTTCTGGCAGCAAAAAATGTCGGTACAGTATTAAGCACTGATGCAGCCTCCCAAATAATGCAAACATATTACAAAGGTGAGGGGGTGATGCCAAACATGCTAAATGATAATATTAACGATTCACCATGACTATAAGCTGCCTTGCAGCCTTGGGATTTATTTAAATTTCAACATTTCCAAATGGATTCTTCTAAAACCAACTGAAAAACCAAAGTAGTAAACAGGAGAGTTCTGTTTATGGATTGTAATGATGGTCATTAGTGGGTTCAAATAATACTAAAAGCAAAGACATTCCAAAAGAATGAGAAATATTTAGTCTTCAAAAGAATCCACTTTTGAGGAAAATGTCTCCACATTCAATTCTCAACATTCACATTCATCATCCATGAGAATATAGAGAAGTATCTGTTTGTGGGTGTCATTTGTAATGATACGATTTCATATTTAGGCTTCAATAATTCATTGTGAGTTCAAAGTTCAAACTGTTTGCTCTAACCTTTCAAAAAGCCTTATCTTGATCCTCTAACTCTACAATTGAGGAACCTGAATACAGATGAACACGCTTTCCGAACGTACCAAAATGTTTGCATTTGTATCAGCGATTTTCCTCGAACGACAAGTAAATAAAACCTCCACATATTGGTAGAAACATGAGCTGAAGGCAGCATGCCACAGTGCTCGGACCGCTACCTACCTGTCCTTGAACTGGAACACCAACAGCAGTCTGGTCAGGAAAAGTGGATTGTTATATCCATCAGAGTATCCCACTCAGAGCCCTCATGCAGCCTGAGTAATTGCTTCCCCTCACTGTCTCATTTTCTTCATCGTAACACACGCCTGGTACTCGTTTATGTGATCAGAAGAGAGCTGCAACCAACAGCAACCCTTCCAACCTGGGCAGCGAACATATTGTGTCGGGAGGACCAGCTGGGCGTCTGCTAAAAGTGGGGCGAGCACCACATCGCGCCGTTTGATTTCACAGTGCTCTTTTGATGCAGAACGACTTTTTGTGTCATCTGGCCAGGGCTAATGAAGAGCGAGCTGGTGGTGGTGGCAGCGAGGAGGGGGGGAATCAATGCCGCCGTTGCTGCAGTTGCAGGCCGGCAGTCGGCTCGTTTTGCAAACAGTCTCACAACGCTCGACCCAAAGAGTCTATCTCAGTGGCGAGCACTCCCAAGAGGAGAGCTGAAAAACTATCCGGCAGAGACCAAATTTGCAATCGATTACCTTCAGGGAGACAAGCGGAAAGAAGAGGAGGGAGGACGGAGGAGTGTGGAGGAGCTCAGAGGGCTTAAGTGTAAAAAAAAGAAAGAAAGAGATGATCAAAAAGATGATGTGGAGAGGAAGGATTCGGTACTGACGGCTAAAAAACAACCGCACACTCAAACATAATCCCTCCACTGTACCTTCATCACCCGAGTGTACGCTTCTGTAGTTCCAGCGATGGCTATCGAAAAAAGTGCTCTTCATTGGAGTGTGCGAACCTTTGAACTGTGGCACTCTGATCCGTCTCGCTATCTCAGCCTCCTCCACACACAGACGTCACAACAGCTCAAGCCAACAGACATCAGCCCAATCTCCCTAGCAGGGACTGCTGAGGCCACCCAAGGTCATCATATGTCACATGAGACAAGGTTCTGCCTGGTGCTCACAGTTTTAGGCAGGTTGATAAGACGGTTGATGTGATTGGAAGAATGAACCTTTTTACCCGGGAGTGCTACCAAATTACCTCTCAGAAAGCCTGAGCTGTCCCTTGTTGGTCTGTCACTTGCCAAAACATTGCAGTGAAGCCAAACACTGGGAAACTGCCAGTGTCACTTCAGTTCAGGTCTATATGCCCTCCGAACAAAAAAAAAGAAAAATGAGACTCTACTGAATGTCTTCTTCTGGTTATGTGATTCAGATTTTGAAAACTTCCAAGCAGGTGACGCGGTGGGGTCTGGAGCACCCCCCATGGGGGTTCCGAGGCATAACAGGATGAGCACCGTGCTACGTGATATGCAGACAGAGACCTCCTTTTCCCCCTGTTCCAAATGTTAGTTCAATTACGATGACATTTCCTAATTACCACTCTCATCATGGATATGCAGTGAGTGTTGAGGTAATCACTGTTTGGCCTAATTGATCTAAATAGTTACAACAACTTCTCAAATAAGTGATGGCATTTGCTCATTGGCCAATTACAGGGGACGTGAGTAAACAGCCGCACGGCAGCTCTTGTCAGACAGATGGAAGCTTTATGGGGTCCTTTTCAGAGTAACAACAAGGTACATAAAAGGAAACAGTCATGGCTGCTTTTTTTGGTGACAGTGGGTGCAGTGGGTGTCAATGGTGGACCAAGAGACAGAACCATGGGAGCGAGTCAAACTGCAGGACGAAGCGGTTGTCGAGGAACCAAAGGCACAGAAGCACAGCTGGAACACAGAGACCCAAACTCGATTCTTTGGGCCAGTTTATGACCTGCAACTGATATTTCCACGACAGCTCAAACAGCACAAAACAGATGTGTTTCAATTCAAGAACAGGTCTGATCTGCCAGAGAGGTAAAGAGGGAGCGCCAGAACACCTCCTGGTTTCCACAAATTGTAAAGATACAGTGCTTTAGATTTTTCAGAACTATTGTGCAAATGATACTAGAATTTCTCCATTGAGTTTTGGCCCAGTGGACAAAGCATTGACATGCATACCACCTCCTCCCAGCATGCCACTTCCCACCCCCGTCCATCCGTCCGTCCATGCGCCCGGCCTCCCAGGGCAACTGTGGATTTGGCCCTCACATATTGGTCCTCTGCGGGCTTCAGCCAGGTCTGAGGACGCGCGTCCTCTCATGGCCAATGGAAAGTTAATTAACTGCCTTTCTGAGCCAGCGCTGCCTGTGATAGCCCAGCCACTGATGCGGCCCCATTACCCAGTCTTTAACAGTGATGAATTAGTCCTCCTTCCCTACTGCCTGCCTCCCATCACAGCCGGCTTCAGCCCAGGGGAAGGAGGGGAACCAGCGCCGCAGCTGGCTGGGCTCTGCTGCACGTCTGCATGCAGCGATGCAGGCGGGAGGCTACAGTTTGGGGGAAATGAGGAGGAAATTAACGGGAGCCAATAATTGAGGTGATACAAACAAAGCCATTAGTAGAAATCAAGGATGCTTGTTAGGTTCTTTTACTTTAAGCGCCCAAACAAAACAGGCCCTTTTCCCTTCTATTCTGCTGAGGCTCTACCCAGATAATGATGATGCAGCTGCAGCCGAGCAATTATCTTGTTTCTTCCTGGCAATGCTCAACTCTGGCAATTTCACAGATACTGAAAATAACAAAATCGGATCAGCGCAGAGCAGGATTATATAAGAAGTCCCCGTACGGTACCACTGGAGTGGCGCTCTCGCCTGGCGGGTGGCTGGGATCAGGACGAGGCTCCGACACTCCGCCCAGCCGGCCTGTCTTTTGGCAGGGACGGACCCGACTGCTGCGAGCCACCTCACACTTATTATCCCCCCTGCCAACCCGAGTGGAAAGAGTCCTTCCATCAACGCACAGAAATCCATGTCCACTGGCATACATGACACTCATCCACGTGCTTTGGAAAGAAGTACATCCAAACAATGTTTGCGTTACGAGGAGGAGCCACCGCATTACAAGTAAGCAACGGTATTCTGGGCAAGTGACAGCACAAGTCATTTTAACATCCTGAAGTGATTCTCGATACACTGTTTGAACGGTATATTGATAAAGCATTTTTAGGATATCAGCGAATTATGTAACTGCTTTTACACCAATTTTTAATCTTTAGATGAGTGCAGGTAAAAGTCTTTTGCGAGTTTAACAGTGAGGGTGCAGAACAAACTGTGCCATGTCAAGAAGGCAACGATGCAGAGGCCCTAATGCGCCCTGCCACAACATGCCAGGCCTTTTAGACCCTCCAAACGGGGCCCCTGAGTCTCCCCTGCTGTTTGTGCTTGACATATTTCAGGCTTGTAACACACGATGTCCAACAAAGCTTCAGTGTCACACCACTGAGAGCAGAAACCAGACCTGTTTCTATTGCTCAAAATCAAAAAAGCCTCAAACTGTCTGCGCACTGAAAGACAAGAGTGGGACACAGAGCACACGAGGTAATCAGCATTTAACACTGCTAAAGATGCGTTCAATAAAGGCCACAGATTGCACTTGTGCCAGCGCCTGCTTGCGTTGCACTGAATGCAAACTGGGGCAGCGTATTCACAGAAATCTATAAATATTCCTGCTGCTCCGATGACAGGCATTGTGGTTATTTATAAACCGCCATCTAACTAAATGTGCCGAATGCTGCGTCATCATCCCAAACAATCACGCGGTTGCAAAGAGCGATCTGCAACTTTCTTTTCTTTTTCTATTTTTTTCCTCGCTCCCGACATTCACTCCGCTTCTGCGCCGCCCTGGAAAATTGAACATGATTTTAATTACAAACAAAACAGCTTAGCAGAGAGTCGTTGCACAATCCAGGGCTGTGGCAACAACAGAGCTAAACCCCAACACGTTCAATGCAGTCGGCTGGTAATGACAAATTTCTCTTATTTTCATATTTCGAGATATGGCAACAAGGGTGGTTGTTACGGTCCGTGCTCCTGCCTCACAGACGCAGGGTCCTGAGCTTAGGTCTGGGGGGGCTATACTTGGTTTTCATTTGTACTCTGGTGAGTTCTCACTCTGTGTGCAAG
Source organism: Malacoctenus gilli (assembly GCA_032164315.1). NCBI lineage: Eukaryota > Metazoa > Chordata > Actinopteri > Blenniiformes > Labrisomidae > Malacoctenus > Malacoctenus gilli. The sequence goes on from JASSRZ010000072.1 coordinate 20,562,127, forward strand.
GACATGCAAAAATGTCAGACAAAACTCGGTTTGGAGGTCTTGGTTCAGTTACAACCCTCATGTCACTGCTAAAGTTAACAATGCCATGAGCATTAAACTGAAGGTAACACACAAATGTAGAGTTGTGACCTCGGCAGTTTTCTTCTCGTGGGATGAGTTTCGAAAACCTCTTGGTGGTTTTGTTTTGTTGAAAAATGTATGCAGGAATGTGTTCAGGTGTTTACGACACACTGATGTGAAAGCAAACATCGTTCTGCACACTGCCACCACCTTATGTCAATCTCCTATCAAACTTTTGGAGCCAGTCTGTCACCTTGCAAAGCTCAGTCCGGCAACACTGTTTAGACCAGGGGTGCCAGGTGGACGTGAACTTTTGTTTTGCCACTAATGATGTCCGAGTAGTAAATGTACTGAAGTACAACTCTACACAGAACCAAGTACCCTAAACCAGAAAGGTTCAGAAGAAACAGGCAGGTTGTTCCAACCTTACCACCAACAGTTCAGACATATGCAGAAGGGGGATGATTCGTGACTCTCGTGTTGGAGTCTGACCCTTGCAGCAGCACCCTTCAGATGAAAAAGCAACATAGAAGCTGAACAGAAAGAGGGAAGACAACCAGCAGTACGACTGGGACGGATAACGAGCGGGATGGAAACATGAACCGGCTGACAAGCTCAGTGGTGTCGGCCTGCGGCTTGGGCAGGGACGGAGGCAACAGTGAGCCAGTCGACATCAAAGTGTGGTGGGATGAAGTGGAGGCCGAGTGGTGCGGGGCTAACTTCGCTAAGACACAGCCTGCATGCCAATGGCGCCGCCACTCTGGCCCACTTGCAGGCCATTTGTCAAGTGTATCGTGCGTAGAGGCAACCAGCCACTCACACTCTGCATCTCAGCACAAAATAACACCAATGTGAGCCAGGGGCAAATTAATATTTTGATGCATTAGGCAGTCCGTGCACTGAATGAAGCATCTTTCCTGTTCCACCGACAGTGGGATATTTGTCTCACAGTCGACAGCTTTCAAGACCGTGTCGTCAACATTTCGCCCCCGAAAATCCCGGAATATGTGCTCACGACTCCACAACATGCAGATGACTTCTTTTCTCAGCATCCATCTAACTCTAGAGGACACAGCACTGCATTAAAGGTTGGTAGCGAACCCACCTGGGGCAACACCACAGCGGTGGTCCGAATTCATTAAACACGCACAACTTGCCAAATGTGTCAAGAGCAAACAGAAACAGAGGAACAAATGAACATGTGTGGATTCTGAGAGAGCTCCAAAAAGCTCTCCACATAGGAAAGAGGATTCATCTGTTCTCATTCCCTGAACAGCACCAGTGTGGCTGCAGGAATATATGTGGTAAAAGTCGCAAAGTGAGAAAGGGTATCTTCAAAGGAAACCTTCACAGCTCAAGCAAGAGACACAGCAGCCAATGTTTACCCACAGAGCACACAATAGAGGATGTAATATCATGAGCAAACATTTCTGTTTGGTACTTAATGTTATTTACAAAATTGTGAGTGGAGCCAAAGCCGCAGAAAGTTGTACTTTAAAGTTTGGCCTTTCAGAGGTTTTGCTGTTTCTGATGATGTTCTCTCCACAGACTGGGATGTGTGTGAAAAATGAAAAAACACTGTGAGGCCGTAGAGATTCAGTCATGAGAGAATACTTTTCCTTGGAGTCACCAAAATATCTTGTTTTTGTTTTAACAAAACGAAGGAAGCGTATGGCAACTATCTGACTGCACATCGCAACAAAAATACAATTTAAATGGAAACCTCATATTAACATGATACCTCAGAAGTATGGCGAACCATCCATACTGAGGACGGGCATGGCTGAACCAGACCTGGCCCAATTCAGTGGTAAGCAGCGAGAGAAGCCCCTCCAGTAGATCACCACTCACCCCCTGATTCTAGCCGTCCGTGATGCAAACAGGAAGAAATCTGGCCCCCTTGCAACTGGGTGGACGCCACATATCGACAAACATGGGAGCAATACAACAGGCAGAGAAGCAGTCGACTACAGTTACTCTCAACAAGCTCTCATAAGAGCTCCGACAAGCAGAAAACAAAGAGCAGAACAAAGGAAAGACCAAAGCCAACAGCAGAGAAATGAACATATTGTCTTCCAATATGAAGCTCTCTGAAGAGAGACTCCTGCTCAAACACTAAATGACTCTTTTCCATGCCTGCATATATAGAGAGAGAGACACAGACAGAGACAGAGAAGGGGAACAGCTGTACATTTGTGAGCACAAGCAGTACATCCATAAATACTGCACTTTAGCTCAGCCTATGAAGCCCAACAACAACAGCTGGGAGTATTCAGATGAAAGCATGACGCTTGAAATGCATGGGACAGTCAGAGGAGCAGACAGCATCAGGGATTGACACATCAACAGATTTTTGATCAGTGGGCTTGAAAATCACAGTTGCACAACTTTAATAGCAAATTAGCTGAGTGTGGATTGGGATGGAAATAAAAGGAATCGCTCCAGTCAGAGGCAAAATTACTCCAAAGTTCCTCAGATGAACAAACTCAGACTGACCAATAGAAATGTTCCGAATTACTTCAAACACTTTCTCTCTCAGTAGACCTATGCAGTTACACTGTGGAAAGATTTACTGTTCAATGTAACACAAAACTCCCAAAATGTCCCACTGGATGTCACAAATTTCTAGTCTTACTTCCAATTCCTCAGAAAAGTTGGAATTCACCCCACAATTGCTTCTCAGAGACGACAAGGGGACTCACAGGGGTCATGTGACACTTGATTAGGAACCAAACTGATGAGACAGACAGTAAGAACAAAGACAAACTGGACCGCGTGGCAGTCGAGCTCAGACCTGAATGCTGACTGACTCGACCAGAGATCATGTCCAGAACTCACCCACAATCCATCCGCTTCATCCTTAGCCTCTGTCATCGCCTGCACACCAACTTCCTTTTGTATGTGCTAGTTGGACCCAAACTCAGTTTAAATCATAAAACTCTATTCGTTTGGCACCTTTCCTTCACGCTGTCTGGCAAACATGTGCTGGTAGAGCGAGGCAGATTGGGAGGCCTGCCTGTGACCAACGGGCCCTCACTCGTTGTTCTAATTAGGGTCAATAAACATGGTGATTGAACCCTCGCCGGTTTGGGCTCACGGTGTCTCCCTGGCCCAGAGTGGGATGCTTTTTTGTAACCTCGCCTTCCCCGCCCCGCAAACCTGCCTTTTCAATCCCTTTTCAAAACCCAACTGCTGGATACTGGATTCAGCAGGCAGGAATGAAAAAGCCTTTGAAATTGCCATGAAGCTTTTGAAGCCGGCGTGCCACTGCTCAATGCTCTCAGGGTTTTCATCTCTCCCCATCGCTCCTCATTTGCAGAGGAGCTCTCAGGGCCTCGCTGAACAGCGGTAATGAACTCCAAGGAAAGGGAGGAGGAAAGGAAGCATCCACAAGAGGAGACGCTTCAGCTGACAGCCGGGCGCTACCACTGCCTCCCGACTTGCCACAAGGTGTCTTATGCAAGCACCCAATCATCTGCACAGCCAAAGCAAAGTGGCACTGCAGGTCACTTGTCTTTTTAAAAGACGATGAAGCAGAAAACAAAGAACAAAAAGAGAGCAAGTCTTGAGCAAATGTTGGTTTTGTACACTCCTGCAAACAAACATCCCCCAGCGAAAACTTTACTCCTCTTCTATGAGCTGAACCTGATCCCTGGACGGAGAGTCCGAGGGTACGATGGGTACGATTAATTCAAATGAACTTTCATGTTCTTCTCTGTATCCACGAAGTAAAAAAATGCTTATGTACTGATATGATACAATAAAAGTACTTTTTCTTTTACTTTGAAATTACACAAAATTAACAAAATAATTTGGTCGAAATCAACATTAGGAGAAGGTGATAAAATCAGGGTCAGGATTTTCAGCTACTCATAATTTGCTCTTCCAAATGGATGAGCAGGTTAATGAGGGGTTAATGACAGTAAAGACCAAAAAGAAGATTCACCCGAAAGATGCAGACTTCCACTGGCGACAGGGGTAACTCCTCCGACATGGAGGGGCGACCAGGTTTAGGGGGATGTCAGACACTTCGATGGGCAGCGAGGTGTGTCGCCTGCAACACAAGAAAGGAGGGAGACACAATGAAGCAGCTCCAAATGCACGTTTCAGCTTTTCATCAAGTTCCAGTTGAACGCAGACACATATTTTCATCCAGACTAACGCAGCCAACGGTGCATGAGCGATGGCATGTTACGGCAACTGCTGGTCAAGTTGGCACGCCACCTCCCACTGAGCTGGAGACGGGCAGTGAGCAAAGACAAGGATAACTGGACTCCACCGACTGCGGCATCTTTAATGCCTTCCAATCGGGGCCGGGAACTCTCATGAATGCATTATAGCAACGGGCTGAATCAGCACACAGAGCCCAGTGCAAGGCTGAAGGGGGGTGTTGGAAATGAGACATGATCAGAATGTATCTTGCTGAGTGTAATGTGAGACAACAGCAGAAGCTGAAGAGCGCAAATAGGAGGGGGAGGGAGCAGGAGAGGACACAAGACAAAGCAGATAGGAAGGCTCCTGTTATCTCAGGTGTTGCTATCACAGGGACCTTTAGGGGGTCAATCTCCGGAGTCCGACTCCACAGAGCTTTGCAGCAAATATGCTCAACGCAGCCCCACCCACTTCATCCCGTCAGACCTGGCAGCGGGGACGTGTGGACAGAACGCACCGCAGTGGATTTCAGGACGAGTCGAGTAAAGATTACAGTTTTGGAGCGGTAGATCCAACATGATTCCCAGTCAAGGAAAAGGAGCGAGCGGTGGGCGAACTGTCGACTGGGAGAAAACAAACACAAAGAGACACGCAGCTCTAACGTGAGAAGCGGCGACGGAGCGTAAAAACACTGGGCTGGATTTCTGTGCCACGTGCACATTTGAGCTCATGTTGATGTTGCAGGAACGAGATATACGCAGTGCATCATGCAGCCCAACGTGTGGTGTGAGCCTTTGTTCGGGCTGACAAACCTAAAGGCTGCACCTCCTGTGCACTCAGTACGTTACTCCTTGAGATAATGCAACTCGGAAACAGCTACCTGGCAAAGTGCTTTTCTGAAGACTCGGGTGAGTTTTGTGTCCTTTCCTTGTAAAAGTCACCAGAAGAGCCACTTCCTTGTAAACTGACACTCCTCCCTCTCTTTCATTACCAGCTCCAGCGTCTGATCGGCCCTCAAGCTCCGAGATGGCTCTTCTTTTCTCTGAAGAGCCTAATCCAGCACTGACGCTAAACTGACAGCACAGTTGGACTGAAGAGTCGCTTCTTCTTCTTTTCTCTGAAGAGCCTAATCCAGCACTGACGCTAAACTGACAGCACAGTTGGACTGAAGAGTCGCTCAGCAGGAAGTGATGTGAGTTTTTCATCAACTCGTTAATCTTTGGGGTGAAGCGGTGGTAACTTGGAGAGGGCCAAAATGAAACGGAGCACCGAAGGGCCGCCCTTGATCAGCCCGAGGATGTGCGCTGTTGACCAGCAGTAACAGTTCAGCCTTGAAGCTTCGACGCGGCAGCGCGGTCTCGCCAACTGGCACCAACGGGGTGCCAATTAAGATTAACAGTCTGAAGCATTTTGGTGATTCCTGGCAGGCTTTCAGACTGAGTGCCAGTTATCCAGTTCCACTGTGACGCAGCTCTGTCAGAGATGCAGTTCAACACACATGTTTCACTTTTGCAAAATGTCCTCTAATGTCAAAGGTGCTGCTGACTTGTGAGAAAAAAATGGAAAAATCAATAAAAATAAATACATGGCTGTCTTAAGAAATTGATATGCAGCCAATTTTCGAAAACGATAACATGAGAGGAAGCAATTTATGTATTAACTTGGGTAGAAAAAACGCTGGGTAATGAAGCAACGACATGAGATTTAAAAAAAGCATCTTTTAAACTTCTGTCTCTAAAATACTGAGTTATCTGCCCTGATAGTACTACTACAAATGACCAAATTTCTTTTTTTTTAATACTTTTTCTATATCAAACTTACTGGGTGATCAGTGGAGCTCTAAAACAAGCTGCAGTGTCTGCAACAAGAAGAAAACACACTGCAGCGCTGGGTTGCAGCCGTCAATGCTGAAATTATCAGAGCATTTTCTGATGCGTCACGGAGCAGAAGAGTCCGTTGCAGAAGATTTCTGTTTGTGTTTCACCATGATAATCTATAATATGCTGAAGAACCTCTTCAAAATCAGGCGAAATGGCAGAGGAGAGGAGAGGCAAGTAAAAGACGCTCAGTAGCACTTGTCAATAAATGCCCTTTGTGAAAATGGAGCTTCTATTGACCACGGAAGCTTTTTTTTTTTTTTTTTTAAATATAGGAAATAGTCAGGACTCAGGTTAAATGGAAAGAAAAAAATGTTTGATTTTATGTTGTGTGTGGGGTTTTTTTTTGGGGGGGGGGGGCTGCAACATGAAAAGAACATCATCAGATTATCTTTTTTTGATGCAACATTCACGAGTTCCAAGCAATTTAAGGATTTTTTAAAATGATTGAATGATTGCCGTTGCGCTTTTGTGAGTTTGTGCGTGCTTGCGTCCATGCAGGCGGACATGCCTGTGTGTGGGCATGTGTGTGCGATACAGTGAGACTGTTCTCTAAGCCCCTCTTACCAAGATGCGGCTCCTTCTTCCTCAGTGAAGCCAGCCAATGTTGGATACACTCACGCTCAGCAACGAACAAATCCGGGAACCTTCAAAATAAGAGCTTCTTCCTCACTTTCCTAGACGGGGGTCTCAGAGCCCACTTTGGGATCCCACAACTCAAAGCAATTTTTTTGTTGAGATAAACACACTTGGCAGAGACTCCTGCTCAGACGCTCCTGCATCTCTGGGGAAACCTGTAAAGTTGCTGCGACGCGATGCGGCCTGTGATGAGAAGCCGCCATGTCCAATGCAAATCCGACAGCAGCGTGCTTCCCAGATAAAGCTGCGACACGGGACAAATGGGCTGTGCTATTGTGTAACTCGCCACCGCCAGTAATAATCTCACATCCGCGGAGGTTACGATCTGGATGGAAATTTTCCAGCGCCTGGCTGCCGTGTAAAGCCGCCTGTTATCACTGGAGTGCAGGTTCGGCACTTCCATGGTGCTCCACCGTCACTCCCACAACTTGTAAACTGTTGGAAGGGGTGGCAAAGTGGTTTCAAGGGGCTAATTGAGCTTAATAATGGGACATGTGCTGTAAACACACGCACACACACACACACACACACACACACACACACACACACACACACACACACACACACACACACACAC
>JASSRZ010000072.1:20586249-20601661 GCA_032164315.1 Malacoctenus gilli
GCGCTGCGTCCTGCTCTCATTGGGCAAGAGTCCGCCGGCGGGAGCCCGCTGCGGAGCATGGGTGCTGCTGCTGCTGCTGCTGGAGGCAGGTAGGAAGGAAGCTCCTCTGCTCTCACTGATCACTGCCCAACTCCAACTCTCGCTCTGTGTGTGTGTGTGTGTGTGTGTGTGTGTGTGTGTGTGTGTGTGTGTGTGTGTGTGTGTGTGTGTTCTCCCTTACAAAAACCGACCAAAAAGCCCATTCCACTATTTGTGGCGATAATCGTGGAAGTGAAATGTTTTTTATTGATCTATTTACTTTTTAACTTTATTTATTTATAGAGCACTTTGCAGAGAACCCAAAGTGCTCCACAAAAACAAAAAGAACCGAAAAAAATGAAATAACAAAATATACAACAAACAGAAACGCCCCCCCCCACACACACACACACACACGCCCACACTCACAGATGCAGTATATCGAGCAGATAACATGGCATGACGATGGACAAATCACACCATTTCGTGAGACGACATTGTCCATCGTGTGCTCGGTGTCTTTCTGCGTTGCCTTGGCGACCTGTCCTCCATCCAAGGCGAGGTGGACTCGTCTCCTGCACCCACGACAACTGGATGAAGCTGCCAGAGGCAATTTTTTTCCAAAACAAGCGACAAAGCGCACGGGAGTGCCGCCGTGACGGCCCGCTGACCTGTGCACGGCCTTCGCCGGGTTCAGCTCCAGCGGTCAAATTCCAGGAAGGGCAGCAGCTACGGGATTACAGCGCCATCTGCTGGTACTGCTCGGTTAGAACACCTGGATGAGAAGCAGTCGCTGCTCATGCTGCGCCCACACACCAATAGAAAAATACAAGAAATGAATAAAATAAGATAAAAAAAAGAGAAAGGAATTAAACATCCGCTTGAAGTCAATTTACCAGCCTCCAGATCGTTAACAGTAATGGTAATAGTGGTAAATTAACAGTTGGGACAGCGTTTACCACAGTTGCTTCAGATGGTTCACAGAGTTTCGGAGACACAATTAGTTCCAGTGTGAGTTTTTATTGTTGCCGGACCAACTGTGCAAAACAGTGACATTACAACAAGACGCAGAGTCCCAATAACAGCAGGTGGATTTTCATTCATTCATAAATCCCACAGCTGAGCCCCACAGGGCAGCAACACTTCAAACAGGAATGCTGACTCGTATTTTTAGTCTGAGTTTGATCCTATTTAGCGGATATTATATATTCTCAATTTGTGCCGGTTTTCAGAATAGTGACTGTCCTCCTGAAACCAGCAGAGGGCGCACAACACCAGAGTTTCACAGCACCAGCAGATGGATGAGGCCACATTTCTGATGGAGCAGGCTTCAGAAAATATAGAATATGGGAGGAGAATCAAAAAAGAAGAGTTTAGTTCAGATGCAGCCATCTTTCCCTCATCTGAGCGGACCTGTGCTACGGCGTGCAGATTTCCTGTCAGCAGTGGAGTGATTAAAGCCAAGGACAACCATCACTGTGCCGTACACTTGCTGACAGAAACATCACAGTGAAGACAAACAGGATCAGAAACAAACTTGGCAATATACAGAAGCAGGCAGCCTTCAAAATAAAAGCACGGGGCAGTTTCCTAGGTCTGTTCCACTTTTTACACAGCGTCTTATTCTGCTGGACTTTATAAATGTGCTCATGCAAGACATGAATTGAAACCCTTCACATATCTGAGACCTTGTTGTAAGGTGCTGCCTCATCTTTCTGGAGTTCTTCCACTCTCCAGGGAAGGCAATAGATTGTATAGTTATCTCCCAACAGGGCAAAAATCGCTACCCTTCAACTATACAATCTACTACCTCACACTGTGCGGGCGGCATCTTGCGGGGCACCGACGGGGGCGTCCCTGCAGCTTCGTCAGAGGGCCGGGTGGCACTTTGGGAAAGACAGTAGGTTGAATAGTTATCTCCCAGTGCGGGTGTGACCCTAAAACTATACAACCTACTACCTCAGCCCACAGCGCACGCAAGCATCCATCGAGCTGAATGGCCACAAGGGGGGGGGGGGGGGGCAAGACCTCCAGAGTCCTGTGGAGACAGAGAGACAGAGTGATGACAGAGCAGCGCAGGAGTCACTGCTGTCAGGTAATAACAGGAAGCTGAAGGTACCAAAGATGAACCGCAGAACAGCACCAATGCAGGTCTGCACCGAAACACCCGTCAGGAGCAACGAACTGACACAGCTGATCCAATCTGAAGGTCTGTAAGATGTCTGAAATCGTGTGTGTGTTCTAAAGGACTTTGTTCCGATCATCTTCAGGCTGACTCAACATTCTACGGTTCTGTGCTGACCCAACGCTGCTCCTCCTCCTCCTCCTCCTCTTCCTCCTGTGACATGATGCAACCATGCGAGCCACCGTCAGTAGTTGTTGCTCAAAGGTCAGCGTCTGCTCAGTGAGTCTGTGATTCACGCCGCGAGTCTCCTGAAGAAAGCCTTTCATGTGGACTCATCGAGACTAGTTTGAGCGGGTCTGAACTCTGGATCAGCCTCAGCGAAACCGAACCAGCCAGCTTTGGTGCTCAGTCAACCCACGACCGCTGAGCTTGTGCAGGACGGTTTCATCCACTTGCGAACCCGCCATTAGATATCTGATCAACAGTCTCAGCACTTTGACAATCTTGCTGTATTAAAAATTAGCAGTTTGAAAGATTGCGTCTCTCCTCTGTAAGACAATTGGTCACATGCCTCGTCGTCTTCGACGTTTTCCCCTCACCAAGCAGCTTGTGGGTATATACTACAGTATCACAGTGCTGCTTTTTCATCAACTTCAATGTTACCAAGTTTCCATCCACATGTTGCTCATTATGGTGGGAATCAGAGGTGATCCCACCAACTTGTGCTCGAGTGTAGTTCCAGAACCTTTTCACACGAGCAAGACTTTGCTCATCTGGTCCTGACCATCCCAGGGTGGCCACTGAGGGCGATCACGTGTCAAATCAACGCTGCCAAATGTAGGTATCCCATCTGCATGGAATGAAGTCTATGGCAGTGTATTCTTTCATCCACTGGGTGGTGCTGCTGTTTATCTTGTAGTGTGAGTACAGTACAGTACATCATGTTAAAGAAAGACATCGCAAAAAGTAATTTCGAATGAAAGGAGAGTTTAGGTGAGGAAGTGCGCACTTTACATCGTTTCCAGCATCGCAGTTTAGAGACACTGTTGACTAGAGCTGAGCAATTTTATGGATTCTGCGATCTAAATCGATATTTTGTTTCCTAAGCTGCGAGTATCGATACAGAAGTCCCATTCAAATCCTCCGTTGTTTTGCAGGAAGAGCGATTTGGTCAGTCAGCTGTGGAGCAATTTACCCGATAATACTGCCTTTTCCCCAGACGCCGACGTCTACCTCTTCCAGTTTACAGATTCAGAGCGAGAGGATTCAAGACAATGGCCGCAAACACAAACCTTTAATCTACGACCATAATTACCCATTAGAAAAGGCGATAAACTGCAAAATCCCACAATAAATCACATCAAATTAGTGGCATATGGCCAAAATTGATTGATATTGAATGGTGTGGCAGCTTTATTGTCTTTCAAGTGTAAAATAACAGAAACACATTTCATTTTGGGAATAATCAAGGAAAAGAATGGGACATATGTGCAACATACACAATGGAGTACAACAGACAGCAGCTGATTGAAGGTCTTGAAGTGCAACCGTTCAAAGGAGGACAGCAAACATGAGCATTAGCAGCAGCAGTTCTGTGCCATGACAGTGTCGCTGTATGGCACAAGCCCTCACCTGAGCGCCCTCTCACAGTCTGATGTTACGTGACAGTTTCTGCTGCTGGACACCGAGAGCCTGGGCGCCAAGTCAAACAAAGTAGGTCACTAGGAGTGTCCTGAAAGCCTCTGAATGACAAGGACCAAACCACACAGCTACAGAGACCCTGCTTATTGATCATTGGTCAACGAGGTCAAGAACCTGCACGTGAACTTACCATGCTGTGGTTTCAAACGACAGCCGGGAGTATTACGGTCAATAAAGACAATCAGCTCTCGACTCTATGTTGCACCAACCAAAACATGCATATAAAGAAGGAAAAACATATGCAAGTTGCACCGCGCAATAAGTCGCATTTTGGGGGGAAATTCTGTGAGAAAATTTGAGACCAAGAACAGACATTTTATCTTGAAAGGCAATTAAAAACAATTCTAATAAATTTGAGCAAAACAAACTGAATTGTATGGATAATGCTTATGTAGCACAGTCAGCGAGACCAAACTGCGAATGTGTCTGGTATATTAACGCAACATTAAAACAAGTAACAGTTATTTCAAAAGAAACTATAGCAAAATAAACTGCTAAGAAGGCTACAAACCAGCAAGCTCGTTACGATTCACCACATCCATTGAATTTTTCCTGCTCAATGTCATCATGAAAAACAACTCTGAAGCGCCGCTTCGTGTTCTGCGTGGCTTTTGTCAGACGCCAGTTTCAATAATCATTGCGGCCTTTCTGAATCCTGACAGGAAGGTTTCGGTTGTCACTGAAGTCCCGGCTCTGTCCATCCATCCAATGACTTCCATTCTCCCGCCTCTCCCTTCATCCACCACTGCTTTCCGCTGGTCGCTCACTGGGTTCTTGCTCACTCCAACCCCCCCAATTGTCCGGAAAATACGGTACTGCAGAACCTCAAAAGTCAGTCGAGATTTGAGAGGCAGGTTAAAGACTTCGGGTTGGAAGATCTTTTGAACAAAGCTTTGAAAAAACTATGTTGTGGCTGCAGTTCGGGAAACATGTCTTTATAAATTGAGGACGAGGTTTGTGGCAATTTTGCTGGACCACAGGTTCCAGATACTGAGGGTTCTGATTGGATGACAGGTTAAGGAGCAATCCTATTGGTCCATGGTCTAAACACTGCAGCAACATGGTTGGGATACAGTTGGGTTCACCACAATGGACCCACTTTTCGATTGCACAATTCTCACACAGCATACCTTTACCTCAACCTCATCTTGTAATCGATTACAATTGCACCACACATCACTTTTGTGTTTCAATGGCAATGCAGTCACATTCGTTTCTATTATCTATGTGTATCCATATTAGTTGACTGGAAAGGACAGTTGGGCTTGTGGTACTTTAAAATATTGATTGTTTAGTCTTGGAAACGAGTGGACCTCCTGTTTAACACTCAACTGATAAAGTCTCATTGGACCACTGTACCATTAGTCCTTACAATTGGCCTAAAACTCAGCACTATCACGCAGAGTTCGGGAGGAAAATGAGACTTCATTCGGTACCGATCCAGATAAATCACAGCGAGACAGGCATGGGGAGGTTTGCATCAGGACCAAGAGAACCGCCGGCCCCTCACACCGCGGCCATGAAGGGGAGCATCGGTCGGTCGGTCGGTCACCGCGCGGTTATCGAATCCCGAAGCTCACTCACGTGTCCATCGGAAACGGAGCCACGTTCTGCCCGGTGTCCACACTGGGACGTCGCCTCCCCCAGCCAGCGGGAGCTAACCGGGCTAGTCCTCAAACCAGGCAACGTGACTGGGCATTTACGCCGCACCGCGTGCTTCCCGGCACGCCTGTCTTCCTGCTGGCCCCCTGGCCAGCCGCCCCACAGGGGGGAAGGTGTGTTCGGGGAGTCGCGGTGGTCGCTCTGCACTCGGCTCGCCCCCTCACTGCCCCCCTCTTTTACGGCTCGCTCAGCCTGCCGAGCTAGGAGCTAGCTGGCTAGCAGCACGTTCCAGCATGGCTGTGGAGGGAAGCTGGGCGCACTGAGAGGAGCCAAAGGCGGCGCCTCCGCCCCCAAAGCGACAGCCGCTCCCTTTTACAGAGCGCACCCCCCCCCTACAGCCCCCAATCCGACCGGGACCCACCAGGAGCCCCAAGCGGACACTCAAGAAGTCCACTCACCTGCCCGCCGTACCACGGCGCTCCTCCACCCTCTCGCACCGCTACTTCTTCTTCACGATTCACGGGATGCTCGCTTATTCTTCTTCGTCTGTCCAGCGTGAACGGCGGCGACAGCAAGTCTCCAAGGAAGCAGCGCCATCTGCCGGAAGAGAGCAACTCCGAGCGTTGTGAGGGCCACACAGACCTTCCAAACAGTTTCCATGGCTCGAAAAGAAAGAGCGGAGTTGTCGCACTAATTGTAATGAAAAATAATGTTTTTTAAAATGTACAATTTGGATTATAGTCATACATTTCCATCATCAACTGTTTTGTACATGATGTCGGGCTACGTGATGAGTTTGGCTATGTACAAAAAGGAAAACCAAACTGCATTATGCAAGAAGACACAGTCACAACAGCTTGCAGTCAGTTGAGTTTAATTCAGTAAGAAGTAGCTTTTTGTAACAGTAAAAAAAAGTGTCGGCTCAAGGCCCTCGTATAATTATTACTATCGCTGCCATCAATCAGTGACAGCGTGGTGAGGCGCGCCAGGCGGAAAGCAGTGTGCTGACTCAGTAGCCTCACACACACACACGCATGCACATACACACACGCGCGCGCGCACACACACAGCAGAGGCGACGCAAACAAACAAGTCCAAACAGAAGCTGCTAAAGCTGAGGCAGACAGGATTGTGCTAATGTAAACAGTGAAGGCAGAGTGATGTTTTAACATATGCATGTAAGATAGACAGTACAGTGAGGGTGTTTTGGGTTTTTTTTCTGGTACATACAAGTGATTGAAAGAACAAGTGCTCTGCGACTTGTTGACATTGCATTGCTGTCCCAAAAGCCACCAGTTTGCATTCAAACCGAAGTGAACACCTTACATTCGTCCGCTATCCAAACACAACAAACACAACATAGGAACTAACAAGACAGTGTAAGAAGCCAGGTTGGGTCTGAAAAGACACCCCCGCTGTCCACAGCCCTGGCAGCTGAGGGACACCTTTAAATAACATTACAGCAACACAACGGGAACATTTATTCGTCACTTTCCCTCCAGTCTAATTGTTAGACAAACGTAATGACATCGAGTCACTCGTAAACATCACACAGAAAAAAAGTGAAGGGCTGAACCGAGTAGGGTGGCACATAAATATTCAGAATGGCAGTTTTTGGGACTAGAAAGGAAGTTCCCTGGCTTGCAGACTCACTCTAAACACACTCGCACTCTTCCTTCATACAGTAGTAAATTGTTACAAACACATCAGATGTTTTCACAATAGAAAAGTCTTTGAATGTTTGATACATTCCGTGGTGTTTCCAACCCAACTGAAACTGCATCGACACAAAGCCGAAAATGCTTCTGCGTTCAAACACGTGTCCAAGACAGATGAAGACATTTTCAGGAGAAGTTTCCATCTGCAAACACACCGAAGTACGTGAGCCAGGCGGCCTGCTGGTGGTACGGAAGCACACGCTCAGACTCAGGTTGACGAAGTGAAAGTTGAGGGAATCAAAATAAATATGAAAATGACACGCAAGTGTGGACTGATTACAACGTGGAACTCCGGATCACATCACAAAAACTATTATATATTAAGTTGTTGATGAGTTCGCGCATGTGGACGTTAGTGATGCAAGCTCCACCCACAGACACGGTGGCGAGAAATGGACTTTAACACATTTCGACCGACGCAGCGAGGAGCACTTCTGTACCCACTTGTGATGGAGAAAATGGAACAACAATGTCACACTGAGCTGCTTTTAACTGTCATTTTATTCACAGCTTTTCTTCAGATAGGAGGAGCAGCAAAAGGGTGTCATGACTGCACCGTGAGAGGTAAACGAGCGACTGTCCAATGTGATCCAATTGCTTGAACGCTGCTGCTCCAACCAAACATTTCCTGCTGCTTTACGTCTCTACTCAGCACACAGCTATGCGAATCCAAGTTAGATCTTACTTTCATACCGCGAAAAAAGCCGTCAACCCTAAAATCTGGGATCTTGTTGCTGAAAATGACAGAAAAAGCAGCTCAGCAGTGAGCGAAAGAGTCGCACGTTCCCACAATCAGGTCGACTAAGGCGGAGAACCCTCAGGTGTGAAGGGAGGTGCTGGACGTCGGCGCTGCAATGAAGCCGGAGGGATAAACAAGAAAACATTTCATGTGTTCACAACCACGCAACTCCAGATCAGCGTTCCGAGTAACAGGTTCCAAAACAGACACAAACACGAAACATTCAAAGAGCTTCAAAGACGACAGATTGGCAGATCACAGCAGTGCACGAAACGGTCGTTTGAATGCCGTAATGCCCACGAGAGAGAGAGTGGGACTGTTGGTGCCTTGCGCTCCCGTTGAGCCGATTGCATAGAGGTCGCTCAGGAGTCCCCGAAGCCCTCGGCGGCCTTCTTCCAACGCAGCTCGTGGAGAACGGGAGTCAGGATTGCTTTCAGGGTCTCGCACGGCCCCTCGTTCTTCTCCGAGGCAGCCGTGATCTGGAGGGCACAGCGAAGGGCATTCGTGAGCCGTCAAACGCCACAGCGCGCCGTCGGCCGGCTGTCGCTCACCTTCGTAAACGCTTTGATGGTTTGGTTCAGAAAAGCCGTCTCCACGTCCTGGGCCGCCGCCGGCAGCAGGTTGGCGGCGCAGTCCAGGATGCACAGCAGAGTGAGCCGGTGACCCTGAGACACAGAATAGCTCACTGTCACTGCACGGCTGCAACCCCATCAGACGTGGATCTCAGGGATTTAAGGGCTCTGCTATATTACACTATTGTCAATAACTTTATTCATGTAAACACAAACACGCGCACACACCTTGTCCAGTGAGTCGAGTGCGCTGTGGGGGTCGAGCGTCCTCTCACTGAGGGCCTTCACGTCCTCACTGCTGATGATGGGCTCCTTGAGCTGCTCCAGCCACGACCACATCAGAGCCGCCAGCACCAGAGGGTCTCTCTCCATGCACAGCCTCTCCCAAGCCCCCTCCCGAGAGTTCAGCTCCTTCTGCACAACGTAAAGCAGACGGTGACGGTCACGTCAGGTGGCTCTGTGTCAGGTTGGTCGATCGCTCTCTCTGGGCAAACGTGAAGCGCAACAGAGACCTACCTGCCACGCAGACACCTTGGAGCCGAGGTCCTTGTCCGTCAGGTCCAGAGCCAGAGCTTTGGCCACAATCAGAGATCGGTCCTCCGGGGGCAGCTCGGACTGCAGGGGCAAGAAAGGGACTTCTGCGCCCCCCCCTCGACTTGCTTCTTCACCCGCTGGGACGACATCCTTGCCGGCTGCTGCTCCACTCCTGGTTAGAAAAACAGGCACTGTGCAGCTACAGTGGGACGCTCGTCCCTCGTGTGACGGCATCCTTAAAATGGGGGAGGCCTGTTTGGGCTCCTCCTCTGCACTGGGGTCCTGGATGCTGCTGATGACGTCCTGAGGTGGAAACTCGTTAAAGAGCGAAGGTTTCCTGGCTGTAAGGCTGCTGTGAGACAAGGAATGTTTGTTCAGGCTGCTGTTCAGTTTGCTGCTCTGGAGGCTCCTCAAACGCTGCTCCCGCTGCCCGAGTTTATGGAGAACGGAATCGCTGTAGCTCAGACTTTTGTTGTAGAAAAGGGAGGATCCCAGGGGGCTTTCGACGCTCTGCATCCTCCACAGGGGGTCCAGCTCGTTGTCGCTGGGAAGAGGCTGGTCGTCGGCCGGTTTGGGCCGCGAGGCCGAAGGACTGAGCGGCTGAGACGAGCACGGCGGAACCAGGATCCCCTTTCCGATCATCTCCTTCCCCAGCTGCTGGAGGGCCTGCTGGGACACCGTCTTCTCCACCTCGGCCGTGAGGTCCGGGATCTCCAGCCGCTCCTCCTTGATCACCACCTGCCTGTTGGCGGCGATGTCCACCAGGAGCTTGCACACCAGCTGGACGATCTTTGGCACGTTCTTCATCTGCCGGGCCTCGTAGCCGTGGAGCAGGTGGCGCTGCCGCGTCAGGTACTGCGACAGGGTGACGGCGCTGGCTTTGGGCTCCGCACACGCAAAGACGCTCCGCAAGGGGACCAGGAACTGGGCAAACTCCCGCACGCACAGCAACTGACCCCTGGTCTGGATGGAGTTGGGCCTTTTGGCTCGCACAAACAGGATGGCCTGGTCTGCGTTCATGCGGGTTGTGAAGACCAAGTAACAAGCCAACAACACACCTGAATGAGTGGAAGCAGAAAAGTGAGCGTTCCAACAAAAAAGGCATTCTGAGGAATTCCATTCGAAGGCTTCCGCGGACCTGTTCTTCCCAGGCCGGCGTGACAGTGGACCGCCATCTTTCCCTCCTGGACGGCAAACGACATGACTTTGACCATGTCGAGGATGGTGGTCAGGGAGGCCACGCCGTAGTCTTTCCATCCAAAGTTGTAGTAATAAACTCAAGGAACAAAAAGCGAGATTTATCATCAATACACGGATTTCAAAATGCACCAGAAACATTCGAAGCTGCCTTGATGATTTCAACTGGTCGTTTAAGTCCTCCTGTAAGACCTCCGACACCCCCACAGGACAGCGTTTACGTTAGAGGCTGGAAGCGGCATGTCCAACGGAAGGCGCGGCTCTCGTCACGCCCGGTGCTTCACCTCAGGTGGCGGTCTCAGGAGGGCTTGTTAGAGCGGCGTATTAATGCAATCAGGGTGCGTGTCAAATCCCACAGCAATGACTTGTTTACAAGGGACCACATTACATCCTGAAAGTTGCCAAAACACGACACGGTGTTGAGGGAAGTGCTAAATGCTCCTTCTTCTGAGCTGCTGGCTCACATGGAATACACAAGCTGCACTGAACATCTCAATGGACCGCAGTCTTCTCGTCACACGGACTCCTGGAACTCATTGCCACAAAGCGTCCCGACTCAGTCGGGCAATCACAACGATGCTCAGGAATATTCTCCATCTCTCTAAAGAATTTAAAGCCGGTCATTTGTAAATCTGTTGCTAAGCAACAGCTCCTGTGAGAGCCAATCAGGAAACCGCTGATAAACACACAAGTCAAGGCAGCAAGAAGCAGCGAGGCTTCAAAAGGACACAACGATCAAACACAGCTACTTTCTATGAGGAGAGAGGCTCTCCAGATAAATGAAGGTAGTGTTGAGAAAAGGTTCACTGCCCTCAGCTTGAACCATGTATGTACTGTGAGATTACCAAAGCGCTGGTTCGCACTTCTTGTTGGTTCCAAAGCATCGATTGAGACTTGAGACAAAACCCTCAAGCAACAGTGTGGCCTTTCTGAGGAGAAAAGGTCAACAAACTAGGCTGATGTTGGGTTAGTGAGGCTCCTCAGCTGGATGGCAACATTATTATTGTCAAGTAGCTCTGATCAGTCAAGTAAACATGTAAATACAAACAAAAACGCCACAAACAATATCCATTGACAGTCTGGAGTCTAGTAAGAAAAGAAAAGAGCCCTCTGGGCTCGATTACAGTGTCCCTGTGATTGTTTTCATCGGTCCATTTGAGTGAGAGGATGAAAATCAGAGTTTCAGCCGCTGCTAGTTCGACAAGATCTCATGAGATTTCTTTGTTCCGGAACGAAATCTTGCAAAATTGTAGGATCGGTCCAAAAACTGACTCCGATATTTTCCGATATCACATTTTAATGCCACTCTCGGCCAATAACATCGGACATCCCTCGTAAAAATCTTTGAAATGAATGACAATCAAGTTTGTGTGTTCTTTAGCAGAGTTGAAGACATTTAGAGATAAAAGACCTGAAAGATGTTTGTGTGGGGTTTTTTGCAATTTTTGACTAAAGTGGTTCATAAGTTGAGAGCAAACACAATCGTAAATCGCTTGTTGTAAAAATTAGGAACTTCACAAAAACGACTGATCCTAATTTGTAGCATTTGTGCACAATTTTGTTATTTGTCGAATCGCGACTCTAATTCTGTTGGACAAAAGTGTGTGCAGGTTGCGACTCTGGCACCACAGTAAGATTACGAGGACGGGTTCAGGTCCAAACTCACTGCCAGCCTCCATAAAGGTTTCGGGTCGGTACGTGAAGCCGCTCTCCTGCTCCAGAGGGTTCCCGCAGCTGGCGTGCTCGCCCGGCCGCTGCAGGTTGATGACCGTCTTCAGACTGCATCTGTACACCGACGTCCAGAAAACAGCAAAAAGCGAGTCAGGACGCTGCGATGAGTTTAGACAGACTGAGGTGTGAGACGATGTCACGTACCTTTGGAACTGTTGGATGATGTTGTACTTCTCGATGATGTCAGTGGAAGGCCTTGCCATGGCGAGCAAGTTGTCAGTGACCCTGAAAGCGGAGATGTTGGAGTGAGCTCGACGTGCAATCAAAGCTTGAACAGAAGGTTAAACCGTCGGCGGAAGTCGGCATCATTTTGGCCGCTTCCACTGCCGACGTGACTCATTGTGTGGCAGAACTGCCTCAGCTGTTCCTCCCACACCAGACGCGGAGATTTTCACCGTCCCTGCTCGAGAGGACTATCGAGGCCTTTTTGCGTAGGGCCCAGAAATCAAATTGCATTTATTCTACAAAAAACGACATCTTCTGTGATGATGTCAATACTTAAGATTCGATGCAGACATCAAAGAAAACAAGATGTTTTGAAAGGAGAGAAGCAGGCCGGCGCTCGGTCCATCCCACCTACCAGGACGAGTAGAGTCCCTTGACGGCTTGCTCCTCATCGCTCCAGCGAGAGGGGTTCTCGTATTTGCAGGCTCTCCCTCCACAGGCCATGGAGCACTGCATGTGACCTGGAATGACGTGCCTCAGGGTCTCGCCCATCTTGGTGTACTTTGCTGTGGGGACCCTTGCGTTCGCTGGAGAAACAATAGGAGAAACATGAAGCTGGAGCCTCTCTTTGCGAGAAAGATTTCCTGACTCTGACTGGCTGAGGTCGGTCCACGCTGACGGCCCCCATCAACCTGTGGAAGGAAGAGGAAAGGCGCGCAAAGGCCGAGCTGCGTCTGTGCTGCAGCACCTTCAGCGGGATGTCTGCGGCGGAGTCGCGGCGGCCTGGCCGTCTCGAAGGAGCGCCATCTCCAGTGCCGCCGCGCCTTCGAATGCGGCTGCCTGCGCTGCATCCGTCAGCTCATTTGACAAAGTCTTTCGGCGTGCCCGCAATGAGTCATTGCTTAACAAAGGTCCGCTGCTGATCAGTTTATCAGCAGCATTTGAAGTGTCACCATGACAACCCTCTACAAAGTCGTTGGTGGGAGGTCGACGGGGGCTGCCGTGTACACACAGGCGCTGCAGTTTCACAGTGAAAGACGAGGAAAGGCCGGCCCAGCGTCTGATGCCACTGTGGGGGAATCATGAGGCAAAGCTTCCACGGTGGGACGGATGAATTCCAGTCCAATGGGAAAAAGCATGAATTTAGGTGCAGCGGACACAGAAGAGCCACGATCAGCGACTGAGTGGGCTGGTGGAGCAGCAGTGAACTGGTCCATGATGTGGCCACAAAGGATCTGGAAGGACACGGTTGGGTGGGGCTCCAAACTGATGTTCTTGCACTAGAGTTGAACCATGAAGTCCAGCCTGCACCAGGAGATGATGGATGCCACTTGACCTGCAAGCCTCATCGCGAAGTCCGTTGGCAGTGCAATGAAAGTCGCCCTGCCTGGCCCGACTAAGACTGACCAGTTCAACAGCAAGTTCAAACATTCAACCCACGAGTGCGCTGCCATCTTGAAAAATGACAAGTTTACGGAGGAGTTGATCTGCGTTGCTTTGAGCATCGGTATTTTTAGCTGCTAACTGAGCAGTGAAATGGCAACAGCTCAGGATTTCAACAGACCTGAATGGAGGAGTTGCTGCCGGAGGCTAATTACTAGAGATTTGTGGACATTGCTGCAAACAGCATGCAACTTGAGAACTATTGAGCTTTTAACTAGTTGTCAAAACTGGAAAATAAGACAGTAAACCCACATTGAAAGAAGCGAGCTCAAAAGTAAGCAGGACGACATGGACCCAACGTGAACAGCAGGAGCCTCTCCTACCTGTCTCCATCTCCATGGCTCCGCTCTGGGCTGCTCGGGTGGAGGGAGGCAGGTCACTCAGCATGCTGACACCAGCTGCCATGGCAGGAACTGAAATGTGGGAACAAACTAGTGTCAGACACGAGCAGGGAGGGGCGGGGAGAGGGTGTGTGGGGGGGGGGGGGCAGAGCAGGTAAACAACGCAAACAGGAGCAGCCCCGGTGGAGTAGGAAGGGGGCGCGGGGACGGTGGGGCGGATGCGACGTGAGCTGCATTACCTGGCAGGATGACCCGGGGGAAGGGATGGAGAGCATACGCATAGGAGGGAGGGAGGGGGGGAAAGAGAGAGAGAGAGAGAGAGAGAGAGAGAGCAGCTCGTGTGACAGTCTCTCTCCTGCAAGGGTGGGCGTGGCCTTGAGATGCCAAGTCACACCTCCACAGGTCAAACACAACAGCAAGAAGTACAAAATGCCTCATTCGCCTCTGACCTGTGCCGACTGGCAGACACAGGGGACACCCGCTGAATCCCTGCAGTCTCACACGCCTACATGGCGCCGAGGAACGCCGCCGGTGGCCGCATCTGCGTGGCGCCGTTCAGCCCCAGAGAGCGAGCGCTCCCTTTCCAATTGGTCCATCCGATTCTTGTGGCCAGATATGACCGCAGTGTCCTGTGGGCCTTCCAGGGTGTCAGTTTGACCGCAGGGACCAAGTGTTTCTCAAATGACAGCCGGAGCTCCAATAGAACGCCGCACGGTGAGCGAACGGCCGCTGTGTCACTGAAACTCTGCACCTTCACAGCTCTGCGCTCGCCGTCACACATTAACAATTGAGCACTTGCACTCCACCTGCTGACTTTTGATGGCCAGATGATTCCCTGACGTCAGCGTCTTGTCCCCTCCTTTGATGGACGTGCCGACTCGGAGTCGGTGAGGAAACCAACAGCTTGTGAAGTCACATGCTCCAAAGATGTCACCTTTTAACAGTAACCGAACAGTAACTGAAGTTCAACCATCCGTTTTTCCTTAGCAGAACAGTTGTTGACTTGTTGGTCTTTGGCAATTTTCCCATCAAGTTGTGATTTACAGTTTCATTTTCGATCCTGTTGCCAGCAGAAATGACACCATTGTAGAAGTGGCATCGAATGACTTTTTGACTCGATAAACCGACCCGAAAATTGGGCCAAGGTTCAAATCCTGGTCGTGGCAGGAAGTGCCTTCAGGGGAAGAAACAAAAAGCTGGGACTTCCTGTTCCAAAGACTTGTCAACACCTGAGGCAAACGAAGGCTCAAAGGGGAGATGTTTGAATCTGAAACTGACCAGAAGCAGGGCGTTGTTGATGGAGGGGAAAACACTCTTTAGGAGGAGCAACACATTCCCAGGAGAGGAGAACAGAGTCTGGTCTCCTGTCTCCTTAGAGCCGAAGAATGGAGTTGCTGAAGTTTTTCGAGCCAAATCTACTGAATCTACATGAAGGCACTGAACTTTAGTAGTTGGACGTTAACTTCCAGCACTCCTTCCAAAGCCAGGCTTCTTGACACCATGAATAAATAAAGGTGTAAAGTTAG
>JASSRZ010000072.1:20601761-20630818 GCA_032164315.1 Malacoctenus gilli
CACACACACACACACACACACACACACACACACACACACACACACACACACACACACACACACACACACACTCTCAGGGTCTGCCCATTCATTTGCTCCTGCCACGACTCCTTTGAGTTCGAAGCCATTTGCAGGCCATTGCCTGTGACAGGCGCTATTGTTGGGTTCGAAATGTCTTCCTCTGCACTCAGGCGCGCAGGACCTGCCTCCAATTTACATCATTAAGGCCCAAATTATTGCTTCCCTAAGCTGTGGCGGGAACACAATCCAGCAATGCACCGATGACAGTCGGGGCGCCTCTGAACGGGTCTGGTGGGGACTGAGAGCCACATCTACGTCTTTTTCCCGGAGGATTCTGGCACGAATGAATTAAATATGTTGCAGCTTATTTTTTTCAAGTGCAAGTAAAACATTTTTGGCTGATTGAAGTATAACGGCACCCTTGGAGTTGTTTTTCGGGGGTCTAATTTTGGAAAGTGACTGTACAAGGGGGGGCTTCGTTTGGCAAAGGGTGGTCGCGGCCACTGGGAGAGAACTGGGGAAAGTGGGAAAAGGTTGGGGTCGGTTATTGCTGGTTGTTGGGAAAGGGGGCGGGGGGCGGGGGGGGGGCACATCTGAAAGCAATCGGACCATGTGACAAAGCCCAGACATAACAATCTGCTCCGACACTTGTTACCAGCACGTAAACACTTGCCTCGGCGAGATAGCGGCGGTGACAGAGGGCCAGCGTCAATCTGCCATTTATCAAATGCTGTGATTAACTGTTAATTTGCCGTCCTTTGAGCCCCAGCACGCAACCAATTCATCATGCTCCGACAAACGGCCCCCGCCCCCCCCGGGCCGCCAAGGGAGGGGGTCCTGCCGGCTCACCAGCTCTGTCTTCCGTATGAATCGCAGGCGCCGCCTTTTTTCGGGGTCACTGGGTGACCCAAACTGGGGTCAGTTATCGCCCGATGCCCAACAAATACTGTAACTCAGCAGCTTTTATTCAGCTCATACAAAACGTTTACATTGTTTATTTAGATCTCTGCAGTTGATGTTTTTTATTTGTGACTTCCACAGATGCAGCATGTGTCACACCGCTGTACACCTGTACACTTGCACAGAAACAACATCCTGTTGTCTGTGTCTTCGTTCTTATTGATAAACCGTACCAATGTGAGTCTGGTTCAGCAACAGTCTAGTTCTATGTCCACATGTTGACCCTCTTCACGTTGCTGCTTTACAGCTGCTCCTGCGACAGCACGTAACTTATCCGCGAGGACGGCTTGCTGCAAGTCCGCTAAGTGAGCAAAGAGGAGGACGTTCCTCAAGCTCACTCAATTTGGGAGGCACATGTGTTCTATTGAACGTGCAAATGTTGTGGCGACGTAATGGTGCCTTGGAACACATGTAAACAGTGTGAGAAAGTCTTTAACATTTGTGGAAGCTACACATAAACATTTACATCCGTGCGCTAAAACTATTCGTTTTGTTCCGTCATCGGTCTGAGATGTGAACGTAAACTGTGTTTGCAATATCGTAAATTCCAAATACTACGTTCAAATAGTTTACTGACAATTTGCTCAAACGATCAAAGCCTCCAAAAATACTGCGCTTGATAGTTTCTGATAAAGTTTTCGCAAAACAGTTCTGTTCCTTAATTTGTAAAAACAACAGTTTACAGGCAGTTCCACACAGATACCTGATGGTTTAAGTCACTGCTGACGACATCAAATGGGAGAAATGGGAGCACTTGTTTAACAACACATGAAGGCATCAAATCAGCGCCTACTTCCTGTTTATTTTTGTGATTGTTGTGTAAACAGTGTAAAGATGCTGCACGGCACACAATGTTGTTGTTTTCAGGGTAAATGAGTGGAAGGAGATTGATCGTTAGACTGCTTTATTTTTAAAATCGCGTTGCCAACTCTCCACTCAATCAATCATCGAGCCAGGAACATCTTCTGGGGGGGGTTCTTTTGGGGGCAGAGGCTACTAGCAGGCAGGTGGGAGTGTGTCAGGTGGGTTGGCCGAGGGGGGGGGGGGGGGGGGCAGAGGGAGGAACGTCACACCCCCCCCCCCCCCCCCCCCCCCCCCCCCCCCCCCCCCCCCCCCCCCCCCCCCCCCCCAGAGGGAGGAACGTCTCACCCGCTGCCTCACCCTTTAAGATGCCAATAAGCTCCTTTATTGCAGAAATGTTCAGGTTTTTGAAGGGGTGCTTGAAGAGGATAAACAACGCTGATTTCTATCCTTTAACCATCTTTGTGGGCACATTTATCACTTCGCATTCGAACACTCCTTTTTCCTCTTGGCCATCCTTCAGGATCCTTGAAGTTGTCATGGTACCAAGCAGGAGACCTGGGGACGAAAAAGGACCAGCAGAAAGTCCAAGAACCGCTTTACAGGACCGGCTTTATCTGCTGCCCTGTGCTCGCCCATCAAGGGGCCGGTGGGCTCTGCCCGCACCTTATTTTCCTCCGCCTCACATTGCTGTCCGATGATTAACGTCTGCATCAGCAATTAATCTTCGTAACATTGGATATTTTGTGAAATTCGGTAAATGAGGTCTCTTTTTCTCGCCAATTTGCCTAACGTATTTATATTAGGATTAAAGTGACGGTGTTTAGCGCCGGCTGAAAAACATACTGGCTTCAGTGTGCTCTCCCCTTGCAGCTGTGCTCCCCAAAGACGAAGGGGGGGGGCGTAGGAAGGGGGGCGGGGGGGGGGGGTCTGCTGATTTTAAATGTGCTCTGATGGTCCCACCAGAGGATTTCCTTACACCAACTACCCGGGCTGGCTGTCTGCTTGATCAGGCCCAGGCCTCAGTGCACTCATTCATCCCCCTCCTTCGCCCTGCGAGCGTGTGTGTGTGTGTGTGTTTGAGAGAGAGAGCGAGAGAGAGCGAGAGAGAGCGAGAGCGAGCTCACCTCCACGGGACTGACAGCCCACTGAAAGGAGACCTGCGGTGAGGTCGGAGCTGCCCAGATCTTTTCAAGATGCCTGCAATCAGGCGCTCAGGACCGTGTCATTGCTCCGCTCCGCACACTCGCCCTCGCTTTGGAAGCACCGTTTGGACAGAGCGAGACCGGCTTCCCGACGGCACGAACACGTGCGAGTGTGTGGGCCCGTTGATATGGATTCGAAGTGAAAATGTTCTTATTTGGCCTCCTGGACGCGTTCTGGCCCCTTTACAGAACTCCCACTTCGCACACTGTTCACATCCTGCTTAATCATAACTGAGAGCTGCAAGATAGGGCCCATTGCTTCTCTCCATAAACGTTCAAAGCGTCCAACGTTAACTGCTGTAAACATCAAAGCCATTAAATCTGCTTTACATAATCCTACTCGCGGCATCGGTGCGCCGAATATCCCAAGTTTATTTCCTGCGACACATAATTCAGCGCCGAGCGTTCCCAACGCGCCGTGAAGTCCTCTATAAAAGGAAGAAATCGCAAATGTTTGTGCCACAGGCTGGAAAAACAGCGTTCAATCAGCGCACTTTCATTTTAATCATTGGCCTTTCCGCGCAATTCGGCCGGCCGCACTTTGAAACCCAAGAAACAGAAAATAAACAGGGCGCTCCTGGGAAAGAAAACAGGGAAAAAGTCTTCCTGACTGGGATGGTCCCACCCCCCCATCCGGCCTTTTCCTGGGCAGACCCTCGCCAACGCACAGGTCAAGTATTTATGTTTTCAGATTTGCAAATGAACGTTCGTCTGAGGAAAACGACCAGCTGAGACAACACAATAAACAGCGGAGGAGTGAGTCGGAGTGACACCCGTGCCGGGTCCCGCTGGCCACTCCGAGGAATGGCGGGCACCACTCTTTGTTTGAGGCACTCTCCTTGCAAAGTTGCAGTTTCGACGTCTTCGTATTGGAAGCGCAGATATGAAGAGACAAGAAAAGTACTTGCAAACTGCCAAAACGTTTCAAATGTCACCTCCAAGCGAGCAGCTCCTTTCCACGGCTCCTCAACAAACAGGGGGTCCCAACCTCTTGTGTGCCCCCCCACAAACACACCTAAACCTTCAGAATAAAAGCACTGAGCAACTGCCAGCATCAGTTACTACTTGAAAATGTCTAATTCTTTGATCCTGCCATCTGTTTATTTGAAAACTGTTACTTCAAATATTTTCCAATAGTTGTGATTGATCATCAGAAAACTGTCAAATTACCTTCGATGTTTTTTGACAGAGTACAACCTGGAGTGATCTGCACACCTCTATAACTACATTAAAGGGGACATAGGACTCAGGTAACTTTGTCTCCTGAATCATTGTTAATTAAAAATGTCAACCTGTTGATTTCACATCATTTCATGAAGTAATTGACATTTTTTTGTTTTATTTTGGCAGTTGACATACATCCGAAAAACAGGAGGTGTGAAGTTTAACTCAGACAAATGTTTTAAAGACTGTTATCGACAAAAGAATCATTCAGCAGAAAGTCATATTGATGAATTTAAAGCGACTGCCAACTTCTGTTGCCAGCAGCCTCTGCTGACTCTCACCAGACCAGGTGACAAACTGTGTTTTGTTTACAAGGTGTTTCTTGTGAGTCTGACCTGATAAACAGTGTGTGGCAGAGCAGATCACTCAGCCTGACTGACTCAGCTTGGTTTTCCCAAGGTACTGGCTCAGTTTTGCACAGCATGACTCTGCTCTGTTGGGTCCCATCCTGCCTTGTCAACCTTCCTCAGTGACAAATGATGAGACACACCTGAATACGGTGGTCTTTACCGCAGTGTTTCCTGAACGTTGATGCACAATGTGGTCAGATGTTATCAATGAAGTGCGGTCATCACTTATCCGTTGATGCCACTTTCTATCAGCAGCCTGTGATTCCTTAATGTGGCCCTTTCAGCCCGACTTGGAACAAGCAACTCCAAAAAACGTGCCTAGTGTCAGATATGAGACCTCATAGAAACACTGTGAAACCTCGTAAAGTCGAGCTCAGTAGACTAAGTGCGCTCAATTGCTATCACCCTTAATGGTGAAGCTTTAATTGAGCCCCTTCCGAACTCAGATTTGTGCGCTGAAGCAAATAAAAACGAAACGGGAGCATTTCTTTACATTCACTTAAAAACCAGCTGTTTTAAATGAGCAGCTCATCCCGTGAAGTTGCTCAGAGGCTCCAGGAAACTTTTCCATTAAGTCTCATCTTGATGCTGTCAACACATCAACACTCGCTTGAAATGTTCCACTGGTTTGAACATGCACATTAACTCCTGGATGTGTTTAGGCCCACATCATGAAAGATCCATTAAACATGTTTGCTTCATTCTCCTTTTCCTATTTTCTGCAAATTATCTGTTCACAAAGAGTTTTTCCGCTTCATATTCCGCTGAGTTTACACATTTACCCTTTGATGTGAGCCTGCTTACGTCTCACACGAATGCTGCTTTTTCTTGACAGTGTTTGTGCACCGATTTTCTCTACTAAGCTTGACTCTTCTTGGTTTATGTCATGCTGTAATCTCATTTTGCCGCTTTGAGGGTGGAGTCGTACCAGCAACAGGAAAACAAGGCCACTGAGACGATCGCTCAGTGACTGTTGGCTGTCGCCAGGTTTTCAAAACGGATTCTTTCGAGTGAGCTCCCGACTCAACCCACCTGTTCTCATCACTTCCTGGCTGAGCTGCGTCACTATTTGAAAACCCAGAGACGTACCTGAGTCATTGTGAGAAGTGGGAGTGGCAAAGCTGCACAACTATGGCAAGCTGGGCCTGGTGAATTCGTTGTATCGCTTTTGAACCAGAAGTTTCCAGGTCAGCGTTTGAAATATTTGAGTCGTGTTGCGTCTCTTTGAGGACCAACAGCACCTTTGTTCTGACCTGCATTGTGGTCACCAGTGTGCAGGAGGAAGTAGCTGCCAGATTTGTGCCCAGTCCGTGTTTTTTTGGTGTTGACGGTGCCCCAGTGACAGGAATGATGCATGTTCTCTGAATGGCACAACTGGTAGTGCTGATCATGAGCTTCTGTTCCCGTTCTCCCGTTGGCCTTATCTGCAGGCGGGGCTCTTTCGAGATGCCGTCTGAGGTGTTGCTGGGAGACCTGAGGCCATTTGTGGACGCTGTGCAGGCCCGGTGAACAGGCGGGCCACTCTGAAGCCCTCTCGATGTTATTACAGCTGCAAGTGTACCAGTCTGGGGGGGGCGGGGGCGGGGGGGGTGTCTGCAATTCACTCAAATTAGAGCCACTAACCCGACTCTCCTGGGGCACGGCGTAATGGTTTGTTTATTTTTCGACTTTTTGCTTTTGGCAAATCAGGATCCATGAAAGAAGACAACATGGAGCGAGAGGGGGTCGCTGGCGGCCACTTGGTGGCCAAGGGACGTCCCACCTTTGGGCATGTGCCTCCGACACATCCGTCCACCGACGCGTTCCCTGCTCCACTTGCTCCGCTCTTTTGTTTAACCAGCTTGTTTGGGTCTTTCGGCGGAGGCGGGCCGCGGACGGACACCGCAGTTATTCCAAATGAAAGATCCAAGCGAGCTAAAAATAGCCCTTGATTACAAAGAGTTCCAGCCGGCCCGTGACGAGTGCAGCACGCATTGTTTTAGCTGGGGAGCCCTCTCTGTAATCAGCCAGGCGGGCGCTGCAAATCCCCCTCAGCCCACCACATGAAGGGGGCCATCACCGTGTAAATTATCACATGATTGTCTATAAATCAAATCATGTGGCGAGCCGACGCAGTGATGTGGCCGACGCCTGGAATGACGCTCGGGGATGCTTTTCGCAGACGATGGGTTCCTGCTGCCTTCCTTGAATGCCTCCGTTCTGCCGCCGCCCCACTTTGTCCCCCGATGCCGGTCGGTCGTTGGAGCTTTTGGGCAGAGGCGACGGTCCGAAGGAGCCAAAGACGTCCATCGATAAACAAACAACCGGGGCAATTTTAAAAGCACACTAACCGGAGCCCCAAGACATGGCTGAGTGTGTGTAATGGTGCTGCAGATGACTTTAACAGTCTGCTCCATCGCCATGTGGTTGGTGTGTGTGCGCGCGTGTGCGTGTGTGTGTGTTTATGGGGGGCTTTGCATGGATCCAGGGGGCTGCGCTGCTCCTAATCAGCCCGTCACACACTACTGCCTCCCTGTCAGGGCCCTATCTGCTACCACTTAGCCAGAAATGCAACAAATTTACTTATAATTACCTAAATTTTTTGTTGTGCTTGTAAATACTTGCGCTCTGACAGTCCATTTATTTTGCGAGGCCTATTTTAGCAGGAGGGCCGTTAGCGTGTGTCATCTGCGTTGTGCAAAGAAAGCAAAAAGTAGCAGCGTGATTATTCACTGGTTTCCGAGTGTTTATGTACTCGAGGTCGGGGGAATGTGGCTGTAATTGACTTTCATTGAAGCTTAAGATGAAATTCCTGCGTGGGAGTGAAGGCTCGGGCAACAAAGCCAGCTTTTTCTTGGCCCAAACTGTCGCCTGCATCTCATCATTCTCAGCCCCACCAATTACAATGAATGAGTATCCACCGGCTCGCGCGCGAACCCCGACCGGTGCTACATACGAGCCAGGTGCTCACCTCGGAGCCGTCGCCACCGGCATCGAAAGCGGCTCCGTGGAATTTCTGCTCAACTCCAGCTCGGCTTTGTCTTCCTGTTTCGACATGCCCACGTGGAGGCGGCGGCAGCGGCAACTTGGTGGGTCGAGGAGCAGCTTCGTGCCTCACGAGTCCCCCGGTCAGACCGGGAGTCCTCGTCACCACCACTGAAGGCTCCTCCGCGAGGCCCTCTGA
Source organism: Malacoctenus gilli (assembly GCA_032164315.1). Taxonomy (NCBI): domain Eukaryota; kingdom Metazoa; phylum Chordata; class Actinopteri; order Blenniiformes; family Labrisomidae; genus Malacoctenus; species Malacoctenus gilli. The sequence goes on from JASSRZ010000072.1 coordinate 20,609,486, forward strand.
GCCCCAAAGAAAGAGTGATGAGCCGCACAGCAGCTCCGACACAACCTGACCCCACTGGAGAAGAACTACAAGCGGAAAACGGACAGACGCCGTCCTCTAACCTGCACCAATGGGCCTGAAACGGCAAAAGGAGTTTGGAGAGGAATCCTCCCCTGGGAGTTGCCGTCGAGAGCATTCACCAGAAAATCTCTGAGGCGGATGGGACCTCAAATCCTCCGTTATGACAAAGATAAAGAAGGGTCAAAGAGAAGAAGGAATTTTTGTGTTTGTGTACATCATCTGTAAGGAAGTCATGAATACAGGTATCTGTGGGGAATGTGTGTGTTGAGACGAGAGACCGACATGAGTTTGGAGACGTTACCTCTAGTCGGAGAAACTGGAGTAAATTAAGAACCAAAACTCAGAAGTTTAGAATATTAAGAAAAATCCTTTTTTTTTTTTACAGAAAAGTTTGATTTAAAATCCTTAAAAAGTTTCCTAAAATTTGCTATAAAACGTTAAAAAATGGATTTAAAAAGGCAAAAGTCTGAATTTAAATTCTGAGAATGAAACATTTAGTAAAAAAAACGGCATGTCAGAATTTTGAACTAAGAAGGTGAAAACAAAAAAAAAGGCTCAGGATAAAAAAAAAAATTAAAAAAAATGTGTGAACATCAGAAGTCACAATGACATTAAAAAATGTTTTTTTCTGTTTTCGCAACTTTTGCCCTATTTATAATCTATAATATGCGGAGAACATAAAAAAGTGAAAACTGAAGAATAATGATAAATTAGAAAAAAAAAAAGTCAAACCAGTAGATGAGAAAAGACAACAAACAAACATAGGAATCAAATTTGTAAAACTAAAAAAAAATGGAATGAAATGTCACAAAAAAAGTTGGAGAGAGAGAGAGAGAGATGGTCAAAGCTGAAGTTCGTCTACTCAAATTATTTAGATTGATTTGAGTCCTGCAGACTAAAAGTAATTCATTAAACCCAATGTAATTCGTACTGACTCACTTTTTGTGAGGCAGCAAGTTTGTATATTTTTTGAAGTAAGGTCTGCGACAGTGCACAAACCCGCGCTGCAAAGCCATCTTCCCGTTTCTCGGGCGACGACTCGGCCCTCCACTGAGCAGCGGGAAGTCCCGCCTCCCCGTGTGTGCCGGATAACCTGGCTCCATTCATCTGGATAATCGAGGCGGGCCGAATTTGTGGAGCCCTCGTTGAGCGTTACAGCCAGCAGGCATGTGACCGCATAATTTCAGGGCGAGAGGCCTCGACTCCCTCTGTTTGCTGTCATTACGCCCCCAGTGAGCCACATGAAGGCTGGCCGTCCTGCGCAGATCGCCGCACTTCTCGCCGCCGCGCCTGATTGGCTATTATCTAATGAACCAATGTTCTATATCAGGACTTTTGACGACATAACTACCCTTCTAATATCGGGAGGAAGTGCCGGAGGTCACGAGGCTCTCAGCCGCTTGACCCGCAGGTCGGAGCAACTTGAGCCCCCCCGAGTGGCACAAGGCGGTGAATGAGCTCTAATGATTTAGATGGTATCTGTTACACACCCTGGAGAAAGGCGATCTTCTCCGGGCAATCTGGAAGTGGAGAAAAAGCAGAGGGCTCTGGAATAAACCCCGCTTATTTGAGCGCAGGGAAACGCCGCTTTGCACGTGATTGGAATTCCGATCTCCAGTGTTCAATAATTACACACAGATGACCGCCAGGCAGCGCCGGACCCACCGCAGGCATGCACGCGTCCCGTCCGGTCGAAAAAAAGGCGAGCACGAGGCGTCGGGGGGGGGGGGGGATCGCTTTTGTTTGTTTGTTTGCTCCCCCCTGCGGAGCATCGGGAGAAGACGGAGCCCGGGATTCCAGGGCCCTTTGTGCTGCCCGTAAAGACGCTTGTTGATGCGTGGCGGGGCTGACAGTTACTCTCAAATACTCGGGTAAACACCGGGCTTATCCGCAGCAACGCAAGCGTGACCTTAAAGAGTGCTTTCGAGAGAAATTTCGCTCCCCTGCTGCCACGTATAAACACAGTAATTGTACTTGGGAGGCTCCCAGTGCCAGCTGACTCGAGTTTCTATCCTCGTCATCATCCACAACCTGCTCACAGTCCCCACAGCAGCAACAACAACAACAACACGTCTGCATGACGACACCCACGAGCGCTGTGAGAGTGAATGAATATACATCCAGATTTCTCTCTTGGTCATGCATACAAGGTGTATTGTGATGCTCTTTGACCTGCAACTCTGAACTGGTGGTTTAATTTTTCCCACAGAGCTGGTAGGAGGACGAAGCCGTCTGATTTGGGGCGAACTCTGCTCATCAGTCGAGTATTTCGTTGCTATTTGGTCGATTCCCTGGGGGAGCGTCGGAAGTTCACCGGGATGTTTGGGGAGTCCGAGCTGCAAAAGTCCTGCAGCGGGAAGAATTGACTGGGTGAAGAAACTAATTCAAACAGGCCCACCCTGCCAGCAACTGAAGCGTATCAGCGGCCATTTGACTCATAAAGTACAAGCAATAAAACCTCACTTGTGTTCATTTCAGTTTCTAGAGTTCTTTCACAGACGAGAGCTGCCGAACGCTGGGTGAAGGCGTGGCGGCGTCCAACCATGCGGCCCCATGCTTAGCGAGACGACGCTTTACTGATCCAATTGTTGGTTCCAATTGAGCTTCCTGAGCTCTCTGGTGCCTGTTGTCACGTGCTGCCTCTCACGACCACTCGGTCACCACTTGTACACGGGATGTTTTGCAGGAGGTTGTTAAAGACGGACAGAAAGCGAAAGCTGCATCGACTGCGGGCCTTCTGAAAAGGTGTTAATGTAACGCAACTGTGCAAAGACCGTCCAAAGACATGGTGAGAACCAGGCAGCAGGAGGATGGAGAGTCGGGATGTCCAATATTACCGGCTGATAATGGCAGGACATCGGAAAAATTTGGTATCGGTTTTCTGATTTTCATCCAGAAAAGTCCGTCTGTGACTGAATATTTTAGTGACGTTTTTGCTTGCATTTGCATGTTTACTTGACGAGTTACTTTAGTGATTGCACCAACAACTTTTAAGGCCATTGGCCAGTTACTTGTGCTGCTCAATTGGAGCAGCTTATCAGCTGAATTTTCTTTAACGTGCGTTACGTCCTGAAAGGGCCGAAAAGGTCTTCAGGATGAAAAAGCAGGTAAAATTGGCTGAATGGATCAAACAGTGAGAGAGCGAGAGAGAGAGAGTGGCAGGTATTGCGATAAAGTATTTCATGAACAAAAACAAAGGACGATAGAACTAAATGCCAACGAAAAACACTCCTCTGAAAAAGCGAGGACACACAGGAGCAGGAGGACAAACACAAAAGTCACCCAAAAGGCTCAACTGACAAACTAGAAAAAAAACCAAGGCAACACAAACAGGCCTATCAGACACACACACACTCAGGTAAACCCTCTGGAGAAACACTGGACAACACGGGTGGGTCGACGTTAAGGCGAGCCTCGCGCTGCAGGTCCTCAGCCCTCTTTATCCTGTGGCTCGGAGCAGGATCCAGCTGTTGCGAATCCTGCGATCAGAGATTCTCTCTCTCTCTCTCTCTCTCTCTCTCTCTCTCTCTCTCTCTCTCTCTCTCTCTCTCTCTCTCTCTCTCTCTCTCTCAACCACCCAGTCACTTCCACACACACTCATGTGTGACAATTTGTATTATATTTGTGTTGGCTAATGACCGGTCCAGCCATAATGCGTGCTGGAAGTACTTTTTAAAAAAAAAAAAAAAAACAGAAAAAAAGCTTGTTTCAGCTGCACTTTACCTTGCAATTGTAATGTTTACATTTTGTCACAATTTGGCCTCTGCAGCGGGCTTTTATTGGGACTACGTTTGGGAGAACTGGATCCAAGTTGCCGTTGGAGACTAAATGAATATGGCGCTATAGGGTTAGGATCTCAGACCAGGTTCTTGTGGGGGGGGTCCATGTCACCCAGCACATTTAAACCCCATCAGGACTGATCTGGAGACATGCCGTTGGGGTCAACTTGTGTTAAGCATGTTAACGGGGCAACTTCCACGCAAATGTGTTTGCAACGATTTGGCCGAAGAAAAGACGGGAAGCGCAGCAACGTTTTTGGCTCTCATGGTCACTTTGATGCACGCGTTGCCGTTAATTATCCAGCAGCTTTGGAGCCGACGTTACATGAAGAGAAACACAAAGCAAACAGCTGTGGTGCTGTTGCAGTCGGGGTATGAAATGACCTCCCTTCTCAGGCCTTGATTACACCCACATTAATAACGGGCTCATTTGGGTGGGCTCTCGCTTCACCCTTGGCAGTCCCTTCCTTGACGGGCGTCAGAAATTAGCAGCCAAGTGTTGTTTTCCACCGCCAATGTTTCGGGCCTGCCAAAGGTTAAAGAAACAGCGGCGCAGAGCTGGGCGGAGTTTCCAACTGCCTCTCAGGCCGCCGGCTCGTCTCGCTGCCGAGGCGAGGCCGGCTACGGTCGGACCCTCCGTTGTAGCTTCCACTCGAGAAGGAACGACGGACGTCACATGTCCAGAAAACCTCGCGGTGAGTTTTTTTTCCCTTTGACTGCCAGAGATCGCTGGAGTCACGTGGTTGGCGATCGACCTTTTTGTGGGTCTTGGCTTCTTTCCGAATCCTCTCTTTTGGCAAAGACATTCGGGGACCAATAAAACGAAGGCGACTCGGAGGCGAAGCACGTACGGTTCGGCAGGTGGCGCCACGGGGCCGACGTGTCACGTGCGGTCAGTCACACGGCAGCGTCCCACAGCGCCGCCAGGACGCGGCTTCGGATCGACGAGCGACCCGAAGACCACCTGAGGCCACATTCTTGTCTGATTGGGATGTCCACATTTCTGTGGACACACGTGGGACTCTTGTTCAAGACCAGAGCGCCTGTTCAAAGGGGCCCGCAAGTGCCTCCCCCCCCCGGTCACATCTGGCAACGCAGTGTGGCCATGAATGCAGTTAGACCGTAACACTCCGCAGGTGCCGTTTTTTCATCTACTGACGTTTAAATTGTGATCCCACTTGGCCTTTCGAGCATGCCGCCTGCACCGCAGGAAGTGGAGAGGGGAACGATAACACCGAGGGGCCGCCGCGGACGCCGCCGCCGACAACGCCTCCTCATCACAACTTTTCTGTTTGGTACCGCGCTGGAACGCAAGCTTGTTCGACGACAACTTCTTGGTCCTGCACAGAGGACGAGTATTTGGAAATTCAAATTCAGCAAAGGGGAGAAGAAATCTGAAGGAGCTGAAACTCTTTTGTGTGAAACAAAGACAATATTATTTTTTAGTCTTTATCATCTTCAGTGTCTTTAGAGGTGAAAACCGCTGGTCCCTGACAGACACAGCTCAGGACAGATTCACTCTTTACACCTGTGTCTTTCATTTCAAGACTTATATGATTTTATATATATATATATATTTATATATATATAAACTTTTTTTTAAAAAATTGGTTTTATTTTTTTATCTCATCTCCACAACATTTCATGAATGTCCAAAAATATGAAAATATGAAAAGTAATTTTCTAGAATTTAACTATTTGGCAAGAGTGAAAATGTTGCCATGCGAGACACTCTGTGGGTGGACAATGGACTGGACCAACTAAGAATTTGTGTCAAAAGGAGGAAAAAAAACTGTTGTGAAAGTTTGAGTCACTTCAAAAACTTTTAGAATTATGTCGAAGCTAAACACGCCAAAGCTCAGCGAGAGATTTGTTGACTTGGATGGAAAAATACCACGTTTCATTTGCGGCTCACGCTGTTCTTTCCACTCTCAGGTTTACAAAGACGGTAATTTGTCTCCGTTGCCCCTACCTGTCCCCAGAACCTTCCTGGAGGTGTCCGCGACGTCCTCAGCTCCGCCCCCTCCCCCTTTAGTTTGCGACAAAAGCGAGATCCGCCTCGCCGGCTTCATACGTCGGCGCCGAGACGCGCTCGTGTTCATCATCAGCTCCCGATACCAACCTGTTTTGCTGGGGTCACGACCCCCCACGGCCACACGGCCCGGCCGTGAGGGTGCCTGCGGCGCGAGCCCGTGCGCTCGGTGTTACGCTACGACCGATGAATGAAGAAGGAAAACCAGCGGCGGGGGAACATTCAGGTTCCTGTGAGGATTCCTGCTGCAAGTGCTTCCTGCGTCACATCAACTGTGTACAGATGTGTTCCACGAGTGAAGGCAGACCTCCCCCATTCGTGTAATGAGTCTTTAATTACTTAAAATGCAAAGAAAATGGCCTTCATGTCTTTGTTTGATTGGGGACTGTTATTCTAATGTGCTGTAACTGATTTCCTTAAAATATCTCCTTTCAGGGTTGCATTCTTTGCGCTCTTCCAACCAGATTTGTTCCCGTTTCGCAGAATCAATCTGGTTGTAATAAACATTACACACACACACACACACACACACACACACACACACACACACACAGAGTGTCCTCTGAAACCGTTTGATAGCTATCCCAGCATAGACGTGCATTTGTGGCCTGTGCATTTCTCTCAAAACAGGCCTCCTCGCTGTAACCCATCAGCCTTTTATTGCTGTTTTATGAAACACTTGTGATCAAATGTTGCTTTTCAGATTGAAGAATTACTCTTAGAGGTTTTGTTCAAGGAGCCGGTGGTGTGGCTCAGTTACACAAATCTAAAATCATTTCAATAAATTATTTAGAGTTAATCACAGGTTTCAGTGAAATCGTTTTGTGAGTCTATTTTAACACTCCAAAGTACATGAAAAGTCTTTTGATGTTGCAAGGACACGAGAAGCTTTTTGATTCAAGGTGTCTAAATGTGGATTAAATGTGACGTTGTGTTCCGAACAAATCTTACTCCACGTTTCTCCGCTCAGTTTGAGATTAAGAACTAAATTCTGACTGAAGTCTCACTGAAGTCAGCTTGTGATCGGACTTTGCACGTGTGATGGAGTGTCATTCAGGGAATAAAGCACCTAAAGTTCTTCATTTTCTTTCAAACAGGAGGCAAACGCTTAAATGTGATGATAATGCGGGTTTTTTTGTTACTCGTGTGTCCTGTGGAAATATTGAAGCATTGGGAGGATGAGGAGCTCTACTCTGATCTCTTTTTGACTCCATCTAGTGGTGCGGACGAAATGTTGCCAACGAAATTCACCTTCATAAAGAGGGAAATTTCTTACAATACCGAAAAGTCACACAGACCATCATGAAGCTCACAAGCAGCAAAGAACCTTCGGAACTTCAACTAAATCCACCATCGCCTGCAAGCGGGGGCCATTAGCTTATTCACACACAACTGTAAGGTTACAGCAAACTTTTTGAATGACCGCTTATCTTCTCTGCATCTCTCTCGCCCCTCAGAACAGGAAATAAGTCCTCCTGAGCCATGTGGGCAGCGGTCACTTAAAACATTCTCGCTCGTGACTAATGGTGACCTCGCGCGTCAGACACCAGGTGAGCTGGAAGCTCCCGCAAACTGGTGGGGGGACTTTGCGGCCCCGTCCCTCCGTCCGCCATTCAGTTACTGTCACCTACTCGTAGCAGGATGAACCCACTGGCAATTTTATTGCCAAACCAGAGTCTCGTCAGGCGTACTGCTTATGTGGCCACAGTCCTGCGTGATTGCTGCTCCTTCCCTAACGTGCTGCACCCGTGCCTGCTCTGTGATTCGACTCACCTTGGACTCCTCGTTGACATGTGGGCTTCGGTTGTTTTGTTGCCATTTCGGCTGTTTTTCCACTCCAGTTGCTACCATCCTGCCTGTGCGTGACCCCCTGGACTGTCTTTTAGATTTGGATTTGCTTCATCTCCTTGGTTTCCTGCAATATTAAGTTTCCTGCTCCTGCTGTGTCCAGGTTAAATAATGAAATCATGTCGCATTCGTTCGTGGCCACGCAGGTCTCAAACTTGGCCTTTAGATCACCAATAAACTCAGAGAGGAAAACCTTTATCTCCATTTTCGATCACTGGATGAGCTGATCAGCATCAAAATTGAATCCCTTGTTCCTTGAACCATTCTTCAACCATCCTGCAAATTCCATCCATAACTGTCAAGAACATTTTTTAACAAAAAAGCCCCCAAAAAGTGCAAAAACGAAGAAAATTCCATTAAAAGAATGATATATTCGACAGTCTATTATTCTTATTTTATGGCTTTCCTTCTCGTGGTGCAACTTCCAACTCCAGGCTGAGTTTTGGCCTTCAACGTACACTCGTACACTTTTTATCCAATCATATTTCAGCCTTCAGGCTCAAAAAATCTGCCCTCAGGGCTTCAGCATCAACAGTGCCGGCGTCTGTCGCATCGCGGGAAGAGCAACCAACAGGAAAGAGGAGGTGCAGCTACAAACAGGCACAGGAAAACAACAAACTCCTCAAAGCGGAATTACCTTTGTAAAAGGGAACTATGCGAATATGATGTAAGGGCAAGTTTGACATTTTTTGCCGATCTTCTGAAAGAAAGTGGGATTTTCAGAGGGATGGTGCAGGACAGGGGTGTCAAACTCGAGCCAAATTCAAGGTCAAGTGGGCCAGGCAAGTTTTTATTTCACTTCGATCTAATTTACCTAATGACATTTGGATTTTTCCCCATTGAGACGGAGCAGAGATGCACAACTACACTCTGAAAATGCCTTTTATTCACCTTCTGGACAAGAAAGCGACCAGTCCGTGATCTGCCTGATGGTTTTGCTGCCACCTACTGTCGTGTTTTGGCCGTTACTGTTGTCCTTCAACTCCGACTGAATCAGTGCGAAGCCCAAGCCACAGATGAGCGACAGGAAGCCGCTTTCTCACAGGAGTCTGTGACTTTCACCCTGTGACGGTTCAACCTGCGGGCCGACCGGCTATCCTCCTCCGGCGGGACACTTTTGAGCCCGCGGGCCGCATGTTTGACAAGCCTGTGTGTGAAATATGGCTGTGGTTGTCATCAGTACGGTGCTTGATGTGAATGGAAAGCAAGGGAGCAAAACGGTCTTCGGTCGTCGCCACAGAAGCCGTCGCATCGTGAGTGGGAGAGCAACACATTACAAAGTAGGTTTTCCACATTTACTGTATTGCAAAAGTAAACAAGGCGGACAATCATATCATTCAACAACAATATGTTTGTTCCTTGGAGTTTGCCATTTCTCCATGTCTTTAAAAAAGTGAGCCATGACCTCAAACAGAACTTGTCTAAATACAGAAAAATATAGATTCAGGTCAAAAAGGATTGTAAATACTTTCTAATACTGTAAATAACAGTAAGGGAAGACAGCTACAACAGGTATCATTCACTGTCCTGGCGCAGTGGATGCATTTAATATGTCCGACATACAAAAAGAAACGAAACGAACAAAAAGAAACGACACGCATGATGTACAAATCAAAACCTGATGAGCATTTGGTCGGAGTTTAGAACCCAGGATATGACGGGGAACTGCAGCCACAGCCAGCCATGTTTTTTGTGTCTTTTTGTTTCTTGTTTCGTTAACCGAGCGACATGAAAGCAGCCCGAGAGGCGTGACGGAGGCGTGACGGAAGCGTGACGGAGGCACGGACGTAGCGTCCCGGCATCGACATGAGGAAGTAGAATATATCACAGCGGAGACGGGAAAGGATGGAGCTGCTTCCACACAGACGCTGAGCTCATGTGGGTTGTAGTGTTTTGGTGTGTTGGTGATGCCCCCCAAATCGGACGTACAGGGAGAAAAGTAACAAACAAACAAACGAACGAAAGGCGGGGAATTTTGTGATATTTAAAAAAAACAAAAAAAAAAACCCCAACAAATCCTGTTAAGAATTATACAAGTATAAAAAAGCTACAAACATTAATAAATTACATCACTGACACATTAACACTTCACAAGGTGCTAAAACAACTCCGAAACCCTTCAGGATACTAGAATTCCAACAAGAGGCTGGTCATAGAAACTTAAGTGTTGTTTAATTTTCTTTTTTTTCTTCTTTTTTTTTGAAACCTTTTTTTCAAATATTTTTGTTTGGATTTTTTTTTTCTTCTTTTTATATATTTTTTTTTTCTCCTCAAAGCGTCGTCTCTTGTTCGAACAGAATCACAATACAATTTGCGTTGTTTATGTAAGGCCATGTGACAGGAAAATGTTGTGTTTCTTCAGTTGGTTTCCAGGCAACACCATAAATCTCATGACAAAAAAAACAAAACAAAACAAAACACAGCTCTGCAATTAAAACAGAGTTCTAAAGGAGAACTGTACGTGTACATCTGTGTGGTTGGTGGGTGTGTGTGCGTGTGTGCGCATGTGTGCGTGTGTGTGTGTGTGTGTCCGATGAGTTAAAACTGGAACCAGGGAAACTGTGGATGACGGTTGGGAGAACCGCTGTGGGGGCTCCATGGGGGGTCCGCACAGAAGCTCAAGACACTATTGGGGACGTTTTCATGGAGAATTCAGATCCCAAAGTGAACCGTGGATCGTTCTGTTTGCAATAAGCTGCGACGGCTCGCTGCCATGTTCACTTCTGTGGCACACTGAAGCAGACTAATGAGGGCCACCTCCGTCCATGTTCTCCAACCCTGGCTTCCACAGACACCGTTCTGCACCGTCTGTGTTGAAGGCGGCTTGGTGTTTCGCCGAACCTGCACGGAAATCGGCCTTTATTTGAAAACAGTTTGTGGGTGAAGGACTTGTGACAATCGAGAGTGGCAACGTGCAGAATCTGGGGTTGGAATTGCACTTCGTCCAATTCGTTGTCGAGCTCAACTTTCAGACGTTGACGTTGTCGCGCGATCCAATCTCGGATGAACGCTTGAACGTCACAGCTCGTCGGGACTGACGCTCGACTTTCGAACGCGTTTCATTGAAGGAACTGTGTTGAACACTTCGAGTTCCTTGTATAAATCTGGTTTTGTTGTTTCAACATCTGTCTGTTTATGGATTTTGCCGTCTGAAAATGCTGCCAAACACTGACAGATGATCTAAATGTGACTCATTGTCATCTCCAAAACCCACATTTAATTCATTTTAATAAATCCAATCCCACCACGAACTTTGTGTGTATTTTCAATCATTAAAAACTTTTTTCTTCTGTTGACTGAGAAAATTCAACTTAAATATGAACTTGACAAGATTGTGCTGGAATCGTTCGTTTCATTAGACGCACTTTGGCACGACCGCATTCGTTTTCTTTGCCTCCTGGCCTTTCAAGCCCGACCTTTGGATTGCAGCCTCACTGCTTTCTTCCTCCGTCATCGTTTCGACTTTATCGCCACGTTTCCGTCATCCCCCGTTCAGCTCAAATGGCTAAACACCCAAAGCCGTCTGATTGGAGTGTGGAGCGTAGACATGATGCAGGACAGTCACTTGTCGGAGGTTGGGGTTGGAGAACATGGTTTTTTCGAGTGAGACAGGAGTGTTTCGCTGGATGCAACCTGCAGGCTCACCACTAGATGCCGCCAAATCCTGCACACTGGTCCCGGAGTGGCGAAGCATATAAAAGTAGTCATTTTAAAGGCTATGTACAAGCTACATTCTCTATATGTACCGAGTGAAGCTGTCAGAACGCAGAGACGAGTTTGGGTTGCTGATGCTGCCTGTGAAAGCAAAAGAAGAGCGAAAGTATCCCCGTGTAACTGTCCCGACATGAATGAGGCTTATCATTTGCAACAGGTGCCACCGAGCATCCTCTGCTCCTCATGTCCGATCCCGGGGCCCGGACGGGCCCCGCCCACCCCCGACACTCGCGACTTCGCTTTGTGCTTAAGATTGCTCCGCCCTTCCTGTCTACGACACAAATAAATAAATACTCTGGCTGATAGTGCTCTGCAAAGCGAAACGTTAACACAGATTAATGCTCCAGTTGGCAGGAGGTCAATGTCTCCCTCCCGCTCAACTCTGTGTGGCAATGATAAGCTGCATCCATATATTAGGAGATAAGCCCCGCCCCCCACCCCACCCCCCCACCCTGACCCGAACGCACATGCAAATGAATACATGCAAGGGATACTTTCACAAATCTTGGAATGACTGCAATGTACTTCTACTTCATGTTCTTGCAACCCCTGATCAACATGACAGCTGTCGTAAAATGAGACATGTTCTCTTAAAAAATATTTATAGTAGGTTCTGTACACTTTAATATCTGAAAGTTATAAAGTATAAGTTGAGGCAAAAACCTATGTGTGTGTGTGTGTGTGTGTGCGCGCGTGTGTGTGTGTGTGTGTGTGTGTGTCTGTGTGTGTGTTTGTGTGTGTGTGTGTGCGTGTGTGATGTTCTTAGAAATTGAAAAATGCATGATTTACCTCTTCTCCCATCTGGCTTCAGTTTTTTGTTGTTTTTTTTGTGGTTTTTTTTTCCAAATCCCGTCCATGGCGTTCACCAATGAACAGGTGGGGGTGGTGGGGGGGGGCGGGAGGGAGGGAGGGAGGGAGAGAGAGGGGGGAGGGGTGGCATCTGGACCATGACTTCCCAGTCCCACCACAGTCCGCCACGTGCTACAGGAGGAGCTTTCCGTTTCGATGGATCTTTAAGATCTTTCCGAGTCTCTGTTTGGCCGTGGCCATGCCTTTCTTTAGCCGCTTCGCTGAGGAGAGAACACGACAGAGGGCGAGTGAGGAACCCTTTTTCAGAAGTCGCTTCATTTTGCTTCGATCGGATGGAATTCGTTCCGACATGCGACCATGCAACGGCTCGCAGGCATCGGGACGAGCGGCGGGTTCACCTTTGGCGTCCGCTGAGCCCTGGCGCTCCACCTTCGCCGTGCTGCTGCTGTTGGTGGTGCTCATAGAATTGGTGCTGTTGTTGGGGGAGGACACGGACGGCCGCCTCTGGCTCAGGAAGACCCCCGGCGCCATGGGCTGCCTCCCTCCGGGCGACTTGACCGTCCCGGCGTTGAACTCGTGGTCCGTCAAGCTGCCGTCGTGCGAATCGAGATTGTGCTCCGGCGAGCTGCTGTCCTGAGAGATTTTCGGGGGCTCCTCGATCACGACGGCCTTCTTTTTGGTGCTCTTCTTCTTCTTCTTGGTTTTCTGCTGCTCCTCCTTCAGACACAAGTTCCATCATGAGCATCGCCGACATGAGGCTTCGCCGCGAAACAGCAGCTTCACATACCTGGTGAGAAAGCTTGGCGGCGGCGGCGGCCAGGCCCGTCTCGATCGAGGCCACGCGCGCTCCGTCCCTCGCCGGCCGCTCCTGTCGAGGAACCGAGGGTCCCACGCGAGCTGAAACAACACCCACCCGGGGGGGTCAGAACTCCACAGAGCTTTGAGACCTGAACATGTGGCTCCTCCTGTTGCCGTGCAAGCGCTCACCTGTGGGGCTGTACGGAGTGTCGTCGCTGCTTTTCCGCTTTTTCGACCTCGACTTGAAGACGGGATTGTCCTCTTCGGACTCCAACGACGGGTAAACTGAAATCGCACACGTGGAACAGGTCAGTGAATGTACTGAAAAAATAAATAGAAATAAAAAAAAAAGTTGCCCCGAGCAACAGGAACCTCTCAGTGGGCGGAGCCAGCTGAAGCTGGGGTGAGATGATGCGCTGGGAAATAAAAACAAGGCTGGTCGCAATCACTGCTGGACTCCCTGCTGTGAGAGTCCTCAAAGAAAGACAACACCTTTAAATCTGTACTGATTGGTCCGAAATGCAACTTCAAAATAAAAGCCTCTTGGAATAAAAGCCTTGTAAAATGTAGTATTATTGTCAGTGAACAATGAAGACAAGGCGCCAAGTAGCACCACAGAAAATGCTCGGCTCTGCGAGTACCACTGGAGGCCTTTTCCCATCAAACAGGCCAGGAACTTGAATGCCTAAAACTTATTGAACTTAAAGAGTCTGGAGTGGATCCCGTTCCTTCGGTTTCCCACTGCGCCTCGCAGAACTCGGCCGAAGCCTTACAGCCCTGAACTCATTTTGGACATTTGATCGCGGACAAACATGCTTCCGAAGGTCGGATGCGGTCGAGCCGTGTGCTTCAAAATAACAGCGTGTCTGAGAACTGTTCTGAGCTTTCGCCTCCTACCGTAGTCGGAATCCTTGAAACACGCGTCCATGTGATCCTGGTCGTCATCGTAGTCCAGACTTTCGATGCTGCTGCTTTTCCGCGGCTTCTTCGGGAGGCGTTTGGTGGGCCGCTTGCTGCTGTTGTTGCCTCCCCCGCCGCCGCCGCCGCCGTCGCCGCCGCCGCCGCCGCCTCCTCCTCCTCCTCCTCCTCCTCCGCTGCCTCCACCTCCCCCGCCGCCTTTCTTCCCGCCCTGGGCGCCGTGCGAGTTGCTCCTGGACTGGCTATTGTTTTTGGACTGGCTGTTGCTCCATGGCTGCTGCAAGCTCTCTGAAGACGACAGGTTGGCCATGGACAGCATGCCCTGAATGGCCTCCTGTGTGCTGGGAGATGCAGGTGGCTGACTGTAAGTACGTCAATAAGAAATACACAACAACACAGCCATTACATGGCGGGTCAACGCGCTGGCAGGGGTGAAGAGAAAGAGAGAAAGAACTGAACAAGGCTTTGAGAAAAAGAGGCATCGCGAACGGGCGAAACTGGGACGGATCCGAACGAAGGGGGAGCGGAAAACCCGACCGCGGGAAGCAGCCGAGCTTTTTTCCCTTCTTCCGCCATTGATTGCTCATTTGTAGCTTTCAGTGTGGTGGAAATGGACCATCAAGAGCGCCATCGGGCAGCACACGGCGGAGGGCAACGGCGGAGGGGCAACGGCCCCGAGCGACGCGGCGGCTGACGGATGGACGCGGGGCCAAACAAACAGCCGCTTGTGGCGGAACCCCCGGGAGCACTTTTCACTTCTTCACCCAGTTACTTTCCCATCGCATCCGTCGTCGACTTAAGCGGTTCTGGAAGCTGAACCGCTTATGTCGGCGGGCATTCTGCAGGAAGCCCTCCACGGAACAAGGTTGAGCCACCCTCAGCCCTGCTTCTCAGGCCGTTCTTTTGGGCTCTCACTCCTGGTATCGGATACTTTCTGAGCCCACGCTTGGCTGGGATTCCGAGTGAGTCAAAAAATGGCCGCATGCAAACCGACCTGGAGAGGTTATTGTGGGTTACTGTTTTCCTACAAAATCATCTGTTTCCCGAGGAGGTCAGACTATTATAGAGTGGAGCCGAGGGGGTCAAAGGTCAGAGTGTTGAGGAGGGAACAGAGGATACGGAGCATTGGCCGAGGGGGGGGGGGGGGGTCAGTCTACCTGTTGGCGCTGTAGTCGATCCCACCCACTTGCTTGCTGGCCTGCAGCAGGTCCAGGATGCCGGCCGCGCTGCCGCCCTTCTTCTTCACCTTGGAATTGCGGCTCTTGGCCTCGGGCTTGGCTTCCGTGTCGATGTGCAGGGTCTCCTCGTCCGAGGAGTCCGCGCTCTGGTTGGACACCCAGAGGAGACGGATCAACATGGGGACACGTGTTGCCAACAGGCCGTCGCTGTCTCTTCCTGAACAGCTGGCCAATACATTCTTTCAGTGAGTGACGCTGCATTTGGCAGAACTTTAAAGTATTTCTTGAACAAAAGACATGAAGTTAAAACAACGGTCATTTCGTCGAGCCACTGAAGTAGTCCAACTGTGCTGGAGGTCCAGTTACCGAGGTAACCATGGCGTGAACCCACCTTGGAGATCAGGGGTTGGAACTTTGGTTTCTTGGCAGGCTGGATGGGTTCTCTGATGTCAGACAGAACTGGAGGAGGAGACAGAAAAGTCGACTTTGACTCGAGTTCTCTCCTCGTCCACATTGTTCACACATACCTCCGAATTTGTCAGCATATAATTGGGACTCGCAGTGGTGCCGCCATGAAGACGGCAGCCTTAAGTTTCTGCTCCCGACTGAACGACCAATAACCCCCCTTGAATAAAGGACTCTTGAAACCAACGTGGGTTTTGGTAAATACCAATGTAATACCACACAAAAGACAAAACCATGGTTGAAGACTTGTTCGGACCACAAGACGGCGTTTCCAAACAGATATAAGCGAGAAGCTGGAGGAAACATTAAAGAGACGAAGCGATGCCAAGCGGCGCATTGGTGAGGTGGAAACAGTTGGTGATGAGGTGCAGGAGGCACCAAGACGGGTGCAGGAAACCCGTGCAGGTTCCCCGAAATACACCGCCAAGGAGCAAATCACAAGCGGCGTGGAGGAAGAGAACCATGTCGGACGGGAAAAGGGTGTTTTTCGACCACGACTGTGCAAAAGGAGTGATGGGGGAAAAAAGGAGGGAACACAGGTCAATCAACAAAGTCTCCTGAGCGCAGGGTACTCACAGGAAAGGTCCCTCTTCACCGTGTTCTTTTTCCGCCTGATGGGAAACTCGTCAATCTTCAGCTCGCCCTCGTCGGACACGTACTCGTACTCGTCCCTCACCGGCTTGGGCTTCTCCTCTTTCAGGTTTTGTAACGATCCAAAAACGCTGGAGTTGCTCTGAGGTTTCAGCGACTTGGAGCTGGGGAAGAAAACGGCCCCGGACAATGAGAGGGGGGGGGGGGCACTCGCGCTGTTAAGTCACTGAATTAGCTCTCATGGGTGGGCTGTCGAGGGCCTCCCTGCTCTGTGATCGCCGTGACGCATCGCATGAGAAGCCTGAAGCACCTCTGTTGTGTCTGGAGGCCCTTGGAGAGGCGTTTGCATGGCGACGGCCAGCGTTCCACACATACCTGAGCATCTTCCTGTGGGACAGAGTGAAGCTGAACCGGTCCTTGTTGCCCGACAGCGGCGTCCGGTCGAACTTGCACTCCTCCTCCATTTTCAGCAGGGAGTCTGGTTTACTGTTCTGGAGGAGTCAAATGGCGACAACGCAAACACTCACATGAAACAGGCCTCAAGTGGAGCGGCAGAGGGGCGCGTGACTGCCGGTTTTTGAATCATGTGAAGAAATGTCATCTTGTTTTCTCAAGTTTTTACTGTGACTTGTGGAGACGCTGCAGCCGTCAAGCAACAGTCACAGGAAATGATGGCTAACACTGATTCAGGTGGAGGGACATTCATTTTGCTTGGAAATTTTTTAAAAAATAATAACTTCGGGAGAGAAAAATAGGGAAAGGTTCACAGTTTTTAATTTAATTCCTTTATGATATTTCATTTATCTTTTGAAACAAATAAAAAAAAGTAAAATTAGGGGTCCCTGAGGGCCCGTGTCTTCACTTTATGACCTTACTGAATTCTCATGGTTTGATACCTTCCTTGTTTCACAAGCTGTGGTTGAATAATCTAAGTGTTTTATCTAATTGTTTTTGTTCTATCTAATTGGAACAGAATCAAAGAGAACTTAATGGCATCGCAGAGTCGAGGTGCCGCGCAGAGAAACGTGGTTTGGACTCGACAAATGCAGGAATTATATTACCGTATTTTCCGCACTATAAGGGGCACCTAAAAGCCTTCAATTGTCTCAAAAACCAACAGTGCACCTTATAATCCAGTGCGTCTTGTATAGGGATCAATATTGGTCACTTATGGCCACCGTAGTCAATGGATGCATAAAGCAACCCCAGCTACTTCTAGCTTTTATTCTGTGCACCTTATAGTGCGGAAAATACGGTATATAAACAACACTGTGTGAAAACAGCAGGTCATGAATAAGCTGCAAAGTGTGCAAATCGAAAGGCTTGTCTGAGGCTCAACAGCTCAATCCACGTGGGTGGATTCGTGGAGCATCATCAGACGCCGTGTTCGAGGCCGAGCGGCTGCCAGCAAGTGTTCTGCATTGTTCCTTCCCTGCGTCACGTCCTCCGAGTGTCACGGTGGGGACGATCTGCAGCATTGCATCCACATGTGTCCTTTCATGTTGCGCACTTTCGAGTCCAAAGCCCAGGTCCGACTCATCTCCGCACTCAGATTACGCCAAAGTGGAGCGAAAGCTCGACAGGAAGGTGGAGTTCAGAGTGAGGAAGACGCAACGCAACTGCAACATGAGGCCCCTCCCTCACCAAATGTTCAGTCTGAACCTTTGGGTCACGAAACTAACGACATAGAAACAAATGTTTCCGTTTCACTCCCGGTGCAGCTACTTCCTGAAGCCCTCGCAACTTTTTCGGAGCACAGACAGAACTTTCGCTTCCAGGACGCTGGTGGCGTCGGGACGAACGTACCTTGTATTTCCATTTGGCTTCAGTCTTGTTTTTATTCTGCTCTCGCATTTCGAACTTCTCCATGCTGTTCTGCTTTGAGAGTTCCTTCTCCGACATGCTCAGGACGTTCTTTACAGCCTGAAGAACCAAAGGGTTCACCGTGAGACACTTGGCCGCATCGCAGACCCACAAAGTACCGGCTGTTATCTGGCCGGGGCGGATGAGCTGGTGAAAAGGGACCGCCGGTGACCTTGAGGGTCCCCTGAGATCTGGTCGGACCACGAGGCCGTCGGCTCACAGACCGGTCCTGTCACGCCACACTTTGTGCTGCGCCTGTTCAACGACGTCACTGCTCACCTTTGACTTTTTGGGCTGGTCCATTTTGCTCAGGATGTCCTTCGCGTGGGACTCCAGAGCCGCAAAGCTGGATTGCTTCTGAGGTGGTGACGATTCTTTCACCTTCTTGGCCTTCTTCTTGCCACCTTCCTTGACCTTTTGCAACTTGGGGGGCTTGGGCACCTTGGGCATCTTGGGGGGCTTGGGAGGCTTCTGGGTCTTCGGGGGCTTGGAGGCCTTCTTGCGGGATTTCTCCCTGCTGGGCGAGGGGATGCGAGTGGGGGAGATGGGCTCTTCGGGCTCGGAGTGGGTGGACGGCGCCTCCTCCACCGGAACCTTCACGCTGGGCTCGCTCTTGATGGCTTTTGTTGCATTCTGGAGGTGGAAAGAGCAGGAAGTGACGCGAGCGGCCAACTGCGAAAAGGAGGACGTCTTGACCTTGAACCTGACAACTAATGACAAGCTACCGATCGATACCTGGATGGAAATGCACAGTTCTCGGCTCTATTTAGGAACTTTCTTATGCAGAGAGAGGATTACCTCCGACAGTCTGATCTCCTTCGCGAGGTCTTTAATGAGCTGGGATGGTTTCATGTTCTCCGGAAGCTCGTCTTCATGCTCCAGGAGGGCCTAGAACAAAGGCAGCAGACAAACAAACACGTCAGAGCTGAAGTTCACAGAAGATCGGCGGCGGCGGCAGCGAACGGAGGCGCTTCCACACCTGTTTCTTAGTCCAAGCTCTGAAGGCTCCGTTGATTATTTTGGCACCGTGGATCAAGTAGGGTGCTGGCTGTCGATTGGCTTTATGTAAACCTACAGAGGGGTAAATAAAAGGGATGTGACTGATGACACGGAACCGCAGAACTTCAGGGGGAGTTTTCTGAGCGTTTGGAACAGATCGCACAACATGTGACGCTCTTGCCACCCTTTTACTTTGAAAGTCAAAGCCCTTGTACGTCTCAGCAACTCTGCACTTTATTCAGTCTGCCACACGTTTGTTGCTTTTAAGACAAGGACTTCAAAAAAAGCATTGCTTTGTTTCAATTTACAATTCAAATAGATGATTTTCCATAAACTTTGCAGAATGGAATTGAATCATAGTTACTGTAATTGCACGTGAGCAGAACAGAACTTTGTACACAGCCTTCCAGTGGCAGCTACTCGGGAATTAAAGATTGAAGGCATGGATTACAAGAGAACAATCTAAGACACACGAGTGTGGCTGCGTTCTTGGAAGCGTGTGGGTGCACGGACGCAGTTAGGCCGGAGCGCTGGTCCCGAAGTGGGACCGCGCGGACCTGTTCAGTCTCAACTGGCAGCAGCTGAAGGGGAGCTTAAACACATGGCCGCGATGGATAAAGTGATTCGAAAAGGGCAAAAACCTTTTGAAGGCAGTCATCTGTGAACTCTCTGAGTCACGGCTCTAATGACTGGGACCATATTCAAGCATCCGGCGCCTCATCTGCGGAGCAGATGCGCGGCCACGCACCGCACGCCCGACCGAGCCTCTCGGGCCGTTCGTGTTGCCATGGCGCTCCTCGAGAGGTCGAACCGGGACGCGCGGCGAGAGGAAGGAAGGACGCGGGCCGAGCGACGGAGGGGCTCACCTTTGAACCGTTCCAGGAGGTGCCGCCCCACGTACCAGCACGCCGTCTCGAAGTTGGAAAAGGGGGTGAGGGTCTTGACCTTTAGCCGCTTCTCGATCTCGTACGCCCTGAGGGACGTGAAACGAGCCGTTTCGGCTCAACGTCAGCGCCACGAACAAACTCCCTCGAGGGGGAATCTGCATGATGGGGATCATGTGGAGTTCCAAAAGGCTCCGACATGGGGACCCCGTCAAATCGAGAGTCATCAGCCAAGAACATGAAATCTCACGAGAGCCTCTCGGATGACTCGGCGCTTTTCCGCGAGTGCCGACTCAGCTTTACTCGGCACAACTGGGATCGTTTCTGCTTCTGTTGTGTGTGTGGAGTTGTCGCAGCGATGCTACTCACACTGCAACATCGGATGACACTGAGTCAATGGTTCCATCACTGTCTTTACGATTTCAAAACTGAAAATCGCAAAAAAAAAGCACATAAAGTGTCCCTCTGAAAGACGATACTGTCACTCCTGCTCCTTTGGGACCCCTCAGGAGTTTGCAACCCGACACGGCTCGCTTGGAACAGGAGCCGAGCGGGTCCTAAAAAGTGTCGGTTAACGTCACGGAAACACTCGAAGACGGCGTCGAGTCGAGCTGAGTCAGGTACAAGTGGAAAGGCGTCGTTTGGCCCCTTTAAGAGGAACCTGGAGGCGCAGGTTGGATGACGTGTGTGAAACTTTGTGTATGTGTGAAACGTGTACAAACCTCATCTGCATCTCCACACTCAGATTGTGCACAAAGTGTCCAGAGAAAGCCAGGCAGTCCACTGGAGTGAGTATTGCATTGATCCAACCTGAGGAAACCAGAGAAGAAGAAACACAAAGACTATCAACAGGTGTCCTATCATGCTGTAAAACTTTGACTGATACTACAAACTGTGTACTATTGAGTTTACTTTCACAAAAAACAAGAGAAGAGAAAAATGAAAGTGTTTGTTTTGTAGCATCAGGTGTGTGTGTGCTTGCATGCTTTAGTGTGTATGTGCGTTTGTACGTGTGTCTGTGTGTGGTGTGTGTGTGCATGTGTGTTTGTGTGTGCATGTGTGTGTGTGTGTGTGCGTGCGTGTGTGTGCGTCTTTGTGTGTCCGTATTAGTGTGTGTGTATATTAGTGTGTATGTATGTACATTTGTGTATGTGTGTGTATATTACTGCGCGTGTGTGTGTGTGTGTGTGTGTGTGTGTGTGTGTGTGTGTGTGTGTGTGTGTGTTTGTGCCTGTGTGTGTGTGTGTGTGTGTGTGTGTGTGTGTGCATTAGTGTGTGTGTTTATAATAGTGTGTTTGTATGTACATTAGTGTTTGTGTGTGTATATTTGTGTGTGTGTGTGTGTGTGTGTGTGTGTGTGTGTGTGTGTGTGTGTGTGTGTGTGTGTGTGTGTG
>JASSRZ010000072.1:20635447-20648112 GCA_032164315.1 Malacoctenus gilli
CGGTCCCCCCCCCCCCCCCCCCCGCCGCCCCCTACTGCCACTACTTTCCTGTTTCTCCACCTCTCCATCTCCCTGCTAAAGCAGAAGTGCTCCACTGGCGATGGGCTTCTGTTTCTGCTCACTTCTAACTCATCCGACTTGACTTTTCACCTTCGCTTCCGCGTTCCCTTGTTTGTGCGTTCAAATTGAAACAGAAGGAGCAGAGGGACCGCGTTTGGAGCCGGCATTCTTGTGGGGGTTCGCCTTCGCCGCCGCCGCCGTCTGCAGACACAGACGGTGGGGGAGGTTCAGGGAATGCAGAGGGGGGGAACGGGGCAGCGTGACCTTCCGGTCAGAGGAGGCAGAACGGAGAGCTGGAAAATGTCGCTTCTGCATCTTCCTCTTCCTTCCTCCGAATCTCTCAAGGACAGACGACGTCTTTGGCAAGACCCGCCGTCGCGCTCCGCGTCTAATCAGTCAACCTGAAGTTCTCACCACTCGTAGAACACGTTTGATTTATTTCACTTCAGTTTCTATCAGAGGTGGCTCTGCCTCAGGAAGTAGCGCGAGCTGTCGGTGCGCCAGCCTTTATTTACTCGTGCAACACTGGACTCTTCAGCACATCTGTAAGCACCCTGGGTGGACTAGGAAAAGAAATCACTCTCATGTTGCTCGGACTGTCATTAAAACGTCACTCGTGGGCTGCAGTGTGAACGTCGCCTCGCGTGACCGAAAGCAGCCGATTGCTGCATGGATGGCTTTCACCTGGAGGGGGAGAAAAAGAAGAGTCGCGGCGCAGGAACTCCAGCAAAAAACAAGCAACATTTATGGTCAGACGAGATGACGGGGCTTAAGTGTGTGAATGACGGAACTCGGAGCGCGACGGATGTCACGTGACTGAACGGCTCCGGAGATCCTTCATCCCGACGGAAATGAAAGTTTGGAACATGAACATCAATCACCGACGCTGGCTTCACCTTTGGTTTTAACAGCGCTCTCTTGAAAGGCTGCATCATGACCACTGAATGGTTTTTGGTCACTGTAAAGTCAAGCAATGTTTTGCCCGCCTTGGACAGCCGCTCCACAGTGTTGCCTCCCATTTGTACGAGAAGCTGCTGCTCACTTTCAGCTGCAACAACTGTCCTCTTAAAATAGCTGCCGCGTGTCACCAATGCTGCGGTTACACGTTCCGCCCCTCTTTGTTGAGACTTTTGATTAAAAACGTGGGTTACAATAAATGGAAAAGAATGAAAGGTGACAAGACAAGTCCGGCAACATTGGGCCCGGGCGGGACTCGGAAACAGAAGCGTGACAGCTTCCGTTTTCAGGCAGAGACGAGCCTCGAGTTCAGTCTGCAAATGGTTAAGTCTCCGGAATGAGAGTGACGTGAGAAGAAGAAGGCAGGCTGGCACAGGTCCCCGGAGCGGGCGGCTCAGTCGGTGGTGGTGCGGCGGTACCAGAAGCGGGCCCTGAAGTCGTCGCTGCAGGTCATGAAGCCGGGGTTGGTGGGCGAGTGGACGATGCAGCGGACGATGTTGTTGTGGCCCAACGACAGCAGGTTCTTCCTCTCGGCCGTGCGCGAGTCCCAGCAGCACAGGCTGATGGTGCGCTCGTCGGGCAGCAGCACGTAGTCCTCCGTGTGATTGAAGACGCCCTGCGTCCGGTGCATCTGCCGCCCGCTCAGACCCGCACCTGAAACACCACGAGGAAACCGGTCAGTGCTGCTTCCTGTTGATCCCCGAGTCCTCCTCAGTCTGCTGAGGCCGAAAGAGCACGAGCTGCAGGAAAAATCGTGGGATGCGGAATTTATTTTGCCGTCTGTCCTCAACAACATTTGCTTGTTCCTGTTAGATGGCACAAACTGGGATTTTAGAGTGACTTTAAGGTTTGCGGCTCCTGTTCGACCTCACAGACATGCGTTTCTCTGCCGGGAAAGGTGCTTCAGGTCGCTTACACCTGCGCTCTCCAGGGCGTGGTGGGCTCGCTCCCTGTCCCACGTATGGGTGTGAACCTTGAACTCCCCAAACTTTGCGATAAACTAAAGAGACACTTCAAAAAGTCTCCTCTCCTCAAGTCAAAGGAGCAGATTTGGATTTCTCTCACAATTACACGCAGTAGCTACGAGCCCTGTCACACTTAGGGTTCATGGAGTAGAGAAGCCCCTCGCACAGAACAGCTGAGGCGCCACTGTCAGTGGTTTAACGCAGCGAACTGGCTCCACTCAGAGCACTGGATCTCAGGCGCCTCCTGATTCTCCGCCTTCGCCTTTCTGAGCCCAGTCGGAGTCCCAGTCCCACCTCTCTCGAACTTCTACACCTCCTGATGCCCGTCGAGTTCGCCATACAAACGTGCATCATCACTGGTCAAATATTCCTGGACATGTGTCGTTTGGCCTCCATAAACAGCAGGTTGCAAAAGTGGGAATGCGACTGCAGGCGACAATTGGACGGACAGATGTGTTGTCTGTCCTCTGACTGTCACCACACACATTAAGCCGTTAATCACGTGCATGACAGGATCATTTGAGCCTCAGAAACACTGATGATGCTCAACTCGACTGCTCAGATGGCTGAAGTGTGCCCCCTGCTGGATGTGATGAGCAGTCGTTGCTGTTCAAGTTTGATCCTAATTAAAAGCAATCAAAGACGTTTGAAATGTCTGAATTTCAGAGAAACGGCGCACTGGACGACCCGGACTTTGGACTTCGCGTGACGCGGGACCGGAGCGTCTCCAGGACGCGGCCTCCTTACCCGTGTACTTGACCAGCGTCCTGCCGGTGGAGATCTCCCACAGCTTGACAACGGAGTCCTTCCCGCTGGACAGGATGTACTTGGAGTTCTTGGAGAAGATGGCGGAGCAGACCTCGGCCCCGTCGTGGGCCTTCTCGAAGGTGGTCACGCAGCGGTTGGAGACGCCGTCCCACAGCTTGATGCTGCCGTCCTTGCTGCAGCTGACGTAGCTGTTGGCCGTGGGGTTGTAGCTGACGCCGCTGATGGTGTCCGTGTGCTGGTCCAGCGGGTTGCACGACACGAAGCACTGGAAGGTGTTGACGTCGTAGAGCCGCAGGGTGGGGTGCTGCGTCCCCACCAGCAGGAAGTCGCCCGACGGGTGGAAGGAGATGGAGCGCAGCATTTCCGCTTCCTGCGGGGGACACGAAACGGGGCGGCCGTGACGAGGAGGTCGCGAACACGCCGCTTCTCCATTCGCACCTACTCAGCCTTTGCATCCGCTGCCAGGTGGGCTTTTACAATCTTCCAGGCAGAACAAGACAGGCTGGAAACGTTCGGTCGCAGTGGTCACAGTCGCTCATTCGCAAATTCCAACCGGCCATCTCAAAAGGGCCGGTTTGGCACCGCAAGTGTCGAGTATCTCTGCTGTGGTAAACAGACACTGAGGACTTGATTTCTGAGTCACGAAGACAAAAGTGAACAGAGCAGAGTCTGACACTGCCTCACTGTCCCATATTGTTACAGGGAGTCACTTAGGAGTGAGTTCCGTTGCGTACCGATGGAAAAAGACCAGGAAGTCGGGTTCCTCAATTTCCTCAAACAGAACGCGAGTGATCAACTTTAGGAGTCAGTTCCTCTCTCCGAGTCCGGTCTCGTCCCAAAGTCTTGAACGAACGGCGACTGACCTGGATGTATTTGAAAGCCCTTTTGGCCGAGGGCTTGGAGTAGTCGAACAGCTTGAGGGTGTAGTCTCTGGAACCCGACGCCAGAATCTGTTCGGTGGGATGGAAGGCCAGGCACGTGACTTCGTCCACGTGGTCGTACAGCGTCCTGATGACGGGGTGATTCTCCATGTTCTGCTGCGCCGTCTCGTTCATCATCACCTGCAAAACGGACAGCACACCGCCGTGTGTGTGTGGGGGCGCGCTGGCTCGCCAGCACCCGGCCGCGTCCCCGCACGCGCCCGCGCCTCACCTCGATGGGCATGGCGCTCTTCGCCAGCATGCGCTCCGTGTCCAGGACCTTGATGGAGGCGTCGGCCGAGCCCGTGGCGATCAGCTGTCCGTCGCGGCTGTAGGTGGCGACTCTGCACGGGCCTTTGTGGGACGTGACGTAGCAGGTCTCGTACTCCGACGCCTCGGGGGACATCGTCTGGACGTCCGCGTCGAACTCCAGGTCGATGCCCACGCCGGGCGCCACCGTGTCAGAACGCCCGATGGCGTATTGCACGGCGCTGTCGTCGTTCTCCATCCCTGGGGAGGCGAGACAGAGGCACTCAAAACATGTGAGCACATACATGACATGGCGCCAGGGTTCAACGACCATAATGAGGAGAAAACAACGCGAGTCTCACCGATCTTCGCCAGCTGCATGAGCTGCTCGGAGGGCGACACCACGGTCTGCGGCTTCACCTCATTGATGAGGTTGTTGGCGATGTTGGTGTAGCCGTCGTAGAGCAGCTGGCTGATGATGAGCCGATAAAGGTGCTGTCGGTCCTTCAGAGTCGGTTTGGGTCGATACATGACGTCTCTGTCCGTCTCCTCGCGGCTGCGGAGAAAACCACAACGGATCGTTAGTGTCACAGTCCGCCTCGCGGCTGGAGGCGCGAGGACGCTCGGATGTCGCTCAGTCCAATGAATGAAGCCAAGCTTAGCCGTGCAGCTAACGATGCTAACTCCGCGAGCACAATGAAGACAGAGACGACACATAAAAACAACCCGAAGCCGCCATTGAAACAAACGTTTTAAAAGGCTGCTCGCGACAACAGAACTTGTGCACTTATGTACAGTTTTTCCTGGATATGCATGGCAAAAACGAACCCGCTTTCGACTTCCAACGGCGTTAACGGACCCCACGCAAGTGACGTCGTGCGTCGTTTACGTCCTACGTCGCAGTTAGTGACTTTGACGGTGTCGCAGTGCTGCCGCATAGCGGGCTGGAGGCGAAGCTTAGGGCCCAGGGCCAAACTGCACGTGACATTGTACCAAAGAAACGACAAAAATCTTTCCCAGAAAACCACTAAAAACCGTTTCTTAAAAGAAAAATCCAGCTGTAATGCTGGATTTGGGCTCCTGCGTGCATGTCACACCTGGCCTGGCTTGCAAAGCATCATGGGATTGCTTCATTGACTGAATCAGAGGATTATCTTGGTGCCTTCGTATGGATATGATCCCTCAGTCAGAACGAAACCACACGAACGATGTACGAATACAATGTTTGTGCAGCAGCTGCTGGGACTTTGCTGTCCAGCTCGCTTGAGAACACTTTGGGGGTCCTCTTGAAAGAGAAACCTCCTCGTCTTATTCGTTTGGTCCACTCGGTCCCCCTTGTGGGGACTTTCCTGCGAGGATTCGATCTCAGCTGACTTGAACACATGCCCGACAATGTGAGAAGCTCTGCGAAAACAGTAGCAAACATGCGTGGTGAGAGGTATCTGGTTGCCATGTCAACACAAAGCATGATCTCCTTGGACCAGTCTCTGTTGCCTTGGAGACCAGCTGGAGTCTGTACCAGAGAAATGTTAGAAAAACTATTTGTTTTCTTTCAGCGGGTGTCATCTGATGATTTCACAGTCAATAACACACCATGATAACAAAATGTTCCCAGACGCTGCAAATCGAGCATGAAGGGAATCCATATGAGGATTTATTCATGCGCTTTGTGTGGCTATTAAAAGGGGCGCACCCAAAGCTTGTTAATGACACTGATGGGTTTAACGAGACAGACGCTGTTCATCGAGGAACACTTCGAACGACTCGACGCCTCTCATGCGCTGCAGAAGTAACGTGGTACGACTTGTCTTTAGCGTTTGAAAGATAAGAAACACTTGAAGCGCTTCAGTTGCTTCACTTCGCTTCAGTCTGGCACGTTTAAAACTTGACATCCTTCAGGCTGAGCAATGCGGCCTCATCTGTTCCGTACACGACATAATCTTTCTGTATTCATAAATTACAAACAATGCATTGCATGAATAAAAAAATATCAGAATTAAAGCTCTTTTTACACTGTTACATGAAGTTCTGAACTTTTTTTAAAAAAACAACAACAACAACAAACAAAAAAACAAACTGAAATCAGCTCACTTTAAAAACTTTAAAAAGTGAGCTGATTTATTTCATGTTGAAAGAATGATGCAAATCATTAAACAAAAAACTGATGATTGTGTATGTAGTTACAGGTTGTGTTTTGGACAAGCATGTATTATGCATATTTATATATATTTATATATATTGGGCTCGGATTACAGCAGTAGCTTTACACATATTGTCAGTGACACTTCAATACACAATGCAAATTTAAGTACCTAAATGAGGGGAAGTATTATGTCCGTGTTTAGTGTGTTGTACATTGTAGATCATTTTTTCTTTAATTTTGGACATAAAAAATAGTGATACTTGTTTATTAAAATGCTAATTGTAAAAAAAAATTAGACTTCATGGAGAAATAAAGTAATAATGCCCTTTTATTGTCCTACAGTTTTATGGAGTTGAAAACAGATCAGTCCTTTTTTATCTTATTATCATATTTGGACATGACGTCATGCCTGGTTGCAACAAACCAAAATAAAAGAGCAGAGAAATCAAGCAAAATCTGCCCTACTAGTGAGATGCTGCAGTTCGAACTGCAGAGGACAGAACAGAAAACTTGTTTCTGACACAGATGATGGAAAATAGAGGCCAAATAAAGATCTCTGTTATTGGGAGACAAACTTTACTTCACATTTTCAGAGATTGTTGTTTATGTTCAGTTCACAACTGCTTTCAACGAACTGCTTTCAAGTGCTTTTAACTGAACTAAAACGGCTCATGTCATCTCTTCTGTTTACAGTGTTTACAAGGCAGTGCAGCCTCAAACCATCATTGCTATTTTCAGCGCAAAACAGATCAATACGGTGTGAATTCTGCTTTCCGAATGTGGAGTTTTGCACAACGGTCCCCATTGCTTCACCGCGAAGGTTGGACCAGCTCGTGCGGTGTGAAACCCCGTCCCCCTGGAAACTGTCAAAAGGGACAAAGTGGTTCCTCTCATGGCTCCATTCGCACTCGGCTGGAGGAGGCACAAGTGAGAGTGGTGCAGGTGCGGCTGATCGGTCGCACCAGCACTGGCTGTGCCCTGTCTATGTGGGTGTCTGAAATACAGCGTGTGGGAGGATGTAGATAGGTAGGTGGTAGTGTTGGGGGAGGCAAAAGTGAGGAAGTGCTTGGAAAAAGCAGTTGACTGTAAACGGGAGCAGCCGGCTGCCGCTCGCTCTCCCTCGGCTGTGCCACAGTGTGCCGCGAAGCCTCCGAGCCGCAATCCTCAAACCCGCTCCCGGGGCCGCGTCGGCGCGGCGCAATCTTCCCTCTCCAACTTGCCCTCCGTGAGTCTTTGTTCGACAGCCACACAGCTCTCCCCTCCTCCCCTTCACTCGCCCCCTCGCTGCTTCACCACTTTCAACGCCCCCCCCCCCTTCTGTTTTGCATGTCTTCCTGCTTCCTTGTGATAGAAGGCAGTTCGCATCAGAAAGCTGTGCGAGGAGATCAGAGCGCAGAGGAGCCTCCTGGACTGCGGAGCACACCCAGAGGATGACGAGAATGGCGCCGCTCAGCGGGAACACCTGCCTCGGACAAACGGTTCCCTCTTTCGGAGACGGTAAGTGACGGCACTTTCATTCTCAACTGTTGCGCTCGAATTCGGGCCATGTTAGGAGAAGCATGTTGCAGTCAAGTCTTTGTCTTCCCCCTCAAACTTTTGCTGATGATGACTCGGAGAAGAGCGGGACACAGCAGGAAGATGCTCCAAAGAGATCGGAACTTCACCAACAAAGTCGTGCTTCGTTTTATGGAAGGAACCGTCCCCTGGTTGGGAATTTGCATGGCAGTTAGAGCATTCGCACCAACTCTCCATTGACACAGCACGTGAACCCAAGAAAGTGACAAAAAGTTTGCATACATTTAATGAATATTCGTAGCAATAGCTCAACTTACCTCACATTTTTTAATTGAGATTCCTTAAAGAGCTCTGTGTGCGAACCGCACTTCGGTCTGTCAGAACCACCCAGCACGGCAACAGGATGTGAAACTCGCCTGCCCTCAGTCGTGACTCTCTCCTCAGTGACGCTTTGATTAGAATATTGCACAGATATGACGATCTGCAAGCGCACAAAGCTGGCTGCCACGAACCTCAAGGGTGCGTTGTGTAATAGCTGCAGAGTGGCGACAGAGGCAGCAACTGATCTTAGCAGGCACGGTTAATTTGAAAGCCGAGAAGAGACCGTGCAAGAAACTGATTTCGCTCGGGCTCACGTTGCCTCTGTGCCGCATGCACAGACACTTTTAGTCTCTGTACAATGTGTGCACTTCCATTGAGCCTCCGACTGCTTGCACACAAAAGGAATTGTTTGGTTGTACGGTTGGATTCCAGCTCCAACAACACTTTCATTTTCTGGATACCGCCACCTTTCTCGGGGCTCTACAACCCTGCTATTGTTGCTCATCACAACAGTGATTTAACCTGTTTTTTCCCTTCAGATTTCCCTGGATTTTATCGGCAGGCAAACGCTAGATTTAAATAATTGCTGGGCCAGCCATCTGTCCTCAGGAGTTCTGCCGAAATGCCATCTTCACAGCTTCGTACGTTGCTGATTCTCCCCTCCCTCCTCCTGTTACGAATCCAAAAAATGTCTCCTTGAAGTGAGATCTTAAAAAAAAAAAGCTCAGAGGGACAAATCTGTTGTTTTAATGCGTGTTAAAGCCGAGGTCTAATGTAAACTGTTCCTCTCTCACAGGTAATTAGAGACCTGGCACTGGTACATCACGACAAAGCCTGCGTTACCATGGAGACTGGCAAGCCGGGATCGCTGAGTGCTCCCGTGCACATCAGCTCCGTCTCAGCGCAGGCAGAGAACAGGATGGACACCAAGGCCTCTCTGACAGCCATCTACATCCACACGCTGCCAGCTCTGCAGGCACAGACCCACCCGGAGCCTCCCACAGCCGCCTGCGAGCCAGCCCTGCTCCATCTGGCCATGGCGCCGCTCGTCTCCAAGGAGATACTCCCCTTCCTGACGCTCGACATCGGCGGCGGCGGCCTGCAGTCGCAGCTGGGAATAGGCACGGCAGCCGTTCTGGCTCCCGCCACTCGCCTCAAGTCCGCCGGGAAGCACGTGTGTCCCCACTGCGGACGGGACTGCATGAAGCCCAGCGTGCTGGAGAAGCACCTCCGCTGCCACACCGGTGAGCGCCCCTACCCCTGCACCACCTGCGGAGTCTCTTTCAAAACTCAGAGCAACCTGTACAAGCACAGGCGCACGCAGGCTCACGCCCGCCTCTCCTCCGAGTCGGAGCACAGTAGCCTGGGCAGCCTGGACAGCTCCAGAGAGACTTGCACCCCCAACCTGTCCCTGGACGAGCACAGTCAGGAGTCAGGCTGCATGGAGAAGGCCTGCCTGCCACCTGCTGCCGAGGGCACGTCGAGCCTCCAGCACCTCATCTCCGTGAAGACACAGAGTTCTCCCAGTGACCTCAAGCAGTCCAAAGTGACGGGCCACCACAGAGAAGTGAACGCAAGCCAAGACTCAACCGGCGAGGACAAAAAACAAAGACTGGACGAGGGCAAACCTCCGCTCAGTGCGAGTCAACACCTTCCTCTTCAGAGGCAGGAGGCAACGTTGTTCTCCAAGCAGTGGGAGCGATCTCTGTCCCGGGGCAAATCGCAGAGTCACGAGAGCACCGACTCGGGCTTCAGCGAGATCAGCGATCACTATCCGAGCCCTGGCAGCGTTCTGCCTGAGCACAGCATGGATTCCCTGTCTGAATCTACCAAGGAGGCT
This sequence comes from Malacoctenus gilli, assembly GCA_032164315.1. NCBI lineage: Eukaryota > Metazoa > Chordata > Actinopteri > Blenniiformes > Labrisomidae > Malacoctenus > Malacoctenus gilli. The sequence goes on from JASSRZ010000072.1 coordinate 20,645,186, forward strand.
GTCCAAAAGGCCGCGGGAGCGCACGCGTCGGTCGAAACAAGGCAGTGCGGGGGGGAGCAGGAGAAGAAGTCCCTGGAGGAGCGCATATCCAAGCTGATTTCCGACAATACGGCTGTGGTGGAGGACAAACAGCTGGAGAACGTGAGGCCGCGGAAGACGGTTCTGTCCAAGCAGGGCAGCATCGACCTGCCGATGCCGTACACCTACAAAGACTCCTTTCACTTCGAAATGAGGAACAGTCAGGGTTTCAGCGTGCCGCCGGCAAACAGGCAACCAGGACCGTTCAGTTCTGTGGCCTCCGTCGAACACGCCCCCTTGATGCGAAGCAACTCCCTCCCCTTCAGCGTCACCCTGTTACAGCCTGAGAAAAGTAGCCCCGCCCCCTTCCATCACAGCGATTACGTGAAACTGGTTCGAAGAGGGAGTTCGGGCCAGATAAACCCGGCAGGCTTCGCCGTCAGGCCCGTTCCCCAGCACTCGTCCACCCAACGGACGCTGGTCCGGCAGGCGGCCGTGGACTGCAACTCGGCCGCAGATGGTCTTTTCGTCAATTCGTCTGCGGAGGAAGCCCGCGCCGGTAGTAGCCTCAGCTGTGACGGCGACATTTGTGGCGAGCCCGGCAGCAGAAAGTTCCAGAGGAAAAAAGCGCAGAAGTTTGCCTACAACAAGTGGTACATGTATGGCGGAGGGACGTTCAAGAAGCTCTACAGTCCTGAGAGAGGCTGCGACAGCGGCGCAGTCAGAGGCCGCAGATGTGCGACCAGCCAAGAGCCCAAGGTCGCTCAGGGCCTCAAAAGGTGCCAGTCGGTCCAAAAGGGGAAAGAGACGGTGTCGGGCTCAACGGTCGGCGGCAGTGCAGCTTGGTGCCCCCCAGACGGTCCTCCTGCCACCCTTCCCAATGTCGCTGCTGCGAATCGACAAGCAGGCCCCGTCAAAGCTCCCCTGAGGAGAAATCTGTCTCTGTCAGTGCTCCCGTCGCCTTCCATTGGATCTCTGGTTCGGCAGGAGACCGACTGCGCGAACAGAACCGAGGCCAGACGGCCGAATCAGGAAGGAAAGCACGGTGACGGCACTTTGCAGCTCTGTGGAGCCCAGTTTCCGTCCAACAGAAAAAAGCAAAGAACTGAGTGTCATGCCACCGTTGGCATGGAGACCAACCCCAGCACGCCGACCTACACTCCTCCCTCTGTCGCCAACATCTCGCCACAGCACGAGACGACGGTCACTTACGTCAACCTCAGCAAGTCCTCAACGCATGCTCAGCTCGAAGGAGTTCTCTCTTCACCATGCAAAGTCAACGCAAACGCCCCTTGCGTTCGTGCCGCGCCAGCCGCTTCCATCCCGTCGCCTGCCAAGAAAAGCTTCCTGCCCAAGTACCAGCTGAAGCTGCCCAACACTGCAGGGACCACTTCGGATTCGCAACTTGTGGATAAACCCACAGACACTTTCTCGTGTGTTCAGAACGAGCAACCGTCGCCTTCGGTCACAACTGCTTCACAGAACCACGGGGGCTCTGCTGCTTGTCCAGCAACGCAAACTTGCGATGTCACACACAAGATGGTGGGTCCCACAAAAGGGCAGGTCACGTTGCCTCGCGTCTTCACAGCCGAATGTCCGAGTTTACCGCCTTGTCTCGGCGGGACGCAAAGGCGAACAGTTCCAGCCACCTTAACCACGAGTTGCAGACAAGACCACCAGGCAGGATTGTGCAGCACTTTGATACAATCCTCCAAATCTGCCGTTCAATCTATGCAAACACCCCAAATCCCTGCTCCACTCGCCTTCCCCGCTGCAAACAAGCCCACTTCTCCTGCTGCGGTTGCAACTTTCTCCCACGTAACTTACCTGAACCCCACCCGTCCTTTACCTGAGGCCTCGACCACATCGGACATGTCCAACTCTGGCGACAGTCAACTGGCTGGTCCGGACGCCCCAGTGGTGCCCTGCCATTTCGTCCCACCCGACCTATCGCAGCCTGCTGCTCAAAATATATTTCACGTCAACACGGCAGACCTGCAGATTTGCTTTCAGATCATTTCCGACGAGCAGCTGGCCCTCATCGAACCGCAGATCGAGTGCCTGTCCAGTTTTGGCCTCTCCCAGGTTCCCTCTGGTTGTGTCCAGGAAAAAGTCCAAAGCTTTGCCGCAAAAGATAGTAACCACGGGGACAAAGGACAAAAGCCATCAGACAAAGGTGAGTGTTCGCTTAGAACTACATCTCCATCGTCTGCACAGTTTGTGAAGGCGGCAGAAGGCCTCGATCCGACTGACGGCAGCGAGTCGAGCGAGGCCTCAACATCGGCAGTACCATCTGAAATACCCCGCCCGCTGCTACACCCACAGCATCATGTGATTGAAAGCATGGCAACAAAGACTCGGAGCCCTGTGTGTGCGATCCAATTCCAATTTTTTCCCGGCTACGAGGCGCACACTCAGGTTAGAGCCAGACTTTAGCGAAGGTGCAGGCCTTTGGCTCGAGCTGTGCTGAGGAGCCACTTCGGCTCGATGGGAAGGTCAGCAAATGGTCACTACAGCACAACAGAAACAGCAAAGTGGTAAGAAAAGGCCACGACAAAGTAAAGAATAAAGAGAGAAGCTCAAGTTCACGTTCAGGTGAAAAGCAAACACCACGAATGGGAGGGACCCTTGACACGCCATTCAAACAAGCGGTGGGAGCACATTCAGATGATAGTGCCCCTCCAACAGATGGCACTCCAACCGACCAAAGCCGGGCCTGACTGAGGTCCATATTGCTCTTGTCGCAACTTCGTTATTACAGTTTGATTCATTGTGTAGGTTAAAATCTACTTTACACTCAGTTCTCATGAACATAAATTCATGTGTTGACAGCCAGCAAAATCACCTTTTGACTTGTGGAGGCAGCAGCGTGTTGGTATGAGTTGGTAATTCTACTCTGAAAGCAGGCA